>JASDQU010738844.1:540893-557586 GCA_032191745.1 Picea mariana
ATAGTCCCTTAAGGAAAAACACCTTGTCATGCCTTCCAACCATGCTTCCGCGCGTTCACTTGCGCGACCCCCGGAAAACTCCGGAAGTTTGATCTTCTGCAATTCCCGCGTGATGTCTTTAGGTGGAGGTCCTCCCCCTGAATCCCTTGACGCTTCTGGATTACCCGTTCCAGACAGTGGGGGTTCCACTTCAATCCCTACCGGTTTTCGCCCCTTTAAAGTCTCGTTGAGGGCTAGTTCAGGCGATGGTGGTGGTGGCATTGGCGGTGTTGGCGGTGCTTGCGACGACGCTCCCCTGCCTCAACTCCCTCGAGTCCTGACCATCCTGTATGATTTGACCTGCATCCACCAAAGTTGTCAGGGTGAGTTCCAGGATGTTTCAAATTGGTGCTACTCAAACTAGAAACAGGGTTAGGCGTAAGTTTTCTTTACTTGTCTGTAAATAGACATTACTCCATTAGGGGATTGGCTAGGTTAGGGTTAGGTTTAAGCATCTAAGCTTAGTTTCTTTGCCCCTACGAAAAGAACTATTGGTTCCCTTGCCCTGCAGTTACGCTAGCCTTGCGCCATACTCGCCAATTCCTATGCTTACTCTCCTTGTGCATATGTCGCCTCCTTCCTGCTTGTCCTAGTCTAAGCCTTTTAACTTTTCGCATACAACTTGATTAAAGTGACTTCCGACCTTATGTTTATTAATTTACGTCGATCTACGTACACCTATTGACAATGGAACAGTTAATGATCTTTTAATCTTAATTAACCTTAAACCCTGATCTGATGGTTATGCATTGAAGATGCTGGCATATTCTTAGTCGTCCTCCAAAATCAATGGGTTAGATTTATTGTTCATAACTTTCTTGCATTTATCAGGGTATCCATTGGCATGTTTACTCTTTTATTTATTTATTTATTTTATTTATTTATTTTAAACATTTACCTAATCACATTAAAAAAAAATGTTGTAAGGTTATATAATTACCACATTTGATAATTAAATAGGATTAAACCGCGACATCTAAACAATTATCTCCAACTGCCAGCCTCGTTTTGGTGTTCACCAGCGCTATGTACCTTTTGGCGTTAGTGTTATTATTAAGACGCTTTGCTTGGTGGGTGGTATTGGGTATGACAATTAAAGTATTTATAAGTGAAATTATTTGTAAAAGTCACCTCGTGTGGTGCGTTGGTAGGGCGGATTTTGTAAAGACTTGACCGGTGGGGAGGTCCAGGGTTCAAATCCCACAGATTCCATTTAAATTTATACTTAGCCCTATATTATTTAAATTAAAACTCATAATTATATATATTTATTATTATTATTATTATTATTATTATATATATATATATTAAAAGAATTTAAAATTTTACGCAAGCGCATTATTACTTTTAAATAAATTGTTACAACTAAAAATTAATATATATATAAAAAAAAGATAATTTAATTATTAAAAGGCGTATTAATACTTTAAACAAATTATTAAAACTAAACATTAACATATATAAAAACATCTGTGGCATTCGCTGGAAGCCTTTAAGGTCGGGCTTCTGGCATGAGGCCCACGTGCTCGGCCTCCGGCTCTCAGTACAGAACAACTAAGTTGTTCCTTAATCCTCGGCTCGGCGTTCTACTTCGTTGCCTCCTTCATTTTTTTTTAGTTAGCCAGGCTCATTTGTTCAAGCCAACGTTTCCTGCAAGTAAAGAAGGAATGATCGGCCCGCAGGCTCTATTCTTTCAACAAGGGGATTACCATGCACGGTTGAGAAGATTAGTTCAAAGCTCATTGTCTCCACAGTCTATTTGAAACAACGTTGCTGACATCGATTCTCTTGCTGCAGAGGCCTTGGAATCCTGGGAGGGCTACACCATTAATACGTTTCAAGAAATGAAGAGATATACATTTGATGTAGGAATTCATTCGATTTTTGGGGGCCATGATGTATTCGACAAGGAGGATCTGAAGCGATCGTATTACGTTGTTGAGAGGGGATATAATTCCATGGCCATGAATCTTCCTGGAACACTTTTCAACAAAGCGATGAAGGCCAGGAGGCATCTGAGTCAAATTCTGAGCAAAATAATATCAGAAAGAAGGGCAAAGAATGTTCTCTACAAGGATTTGCAAGTGAAATCCTCCCCACCAGCTCAAACAACTTCTCAGATACACAGTGACCCAGCAATAATCTCCCTTCAGTCACAATACTCCCAGCCTTCTCAAGCATCTAACGCATTTGGTCCAGCTGCAAGTGGATCCCTTCCAGATCTTGGTTCTCATGGTGCACATTCTGGTGTACCCACATCACCAATTTGAGGTGCCCCTCCGTTGTACCAAGCTACAAGGAACTTAGGATCATGGGGTTCCCAACCTGTTCCTCCAGGTGCGAATGGAACAGGTCTTGCAATTCCAATGTACTGGCAGGGATATTATGGACCCGCAATGGGCTTCCTCATGTGCGGCGGCAACCTTTGCATTTTAAGCCACCCCCTGGAATGCCAATTCCACCTACTGTACAGCAACATTTGCAGCAATCTGGCATTCTTTCATCATTTCCTACAGGGTTTTCAACTACTTCAGAGTTCATTGGGAGTTAATTTTTGGAGCTCTCATCCAAGAAGGGGCATTGGTAATCAGACATTGGGCTCCAAGAAAAGTATCATTTATATTTATAGATCAAGATGAATTTCGATATTCAAGTTGAATCAGAGGTTCCTGAAGTGAAAATTCCCTCTAAAAGGTAAAAATCTTAGATCCTTCCAGTTTCGACCTTTTGATGGTTTGTTTTTGTGAGTTTATCTACAAGATTGAATGCCTGAAACTTTGATTTGAACTTGTCTAAGTAAAATGTGAAAGAGAAAAACCACAGAATTATGCATATTCTTGTATTGGGCCATGCCATATTTCGTAGATGGATGGGGTTGTGGTGGAAACACAGATTTACTTGTTGGGTTTCCCTTGATTTAAGATTTTTGGACTATCTTTTGATTAACTTGTATTCGTCACTGTTAGAGTATGGGTGTATGATGGATATCAATAGTTGGATTTGGCTATTTTGCAAATTATCACATCAGTTGTTGTGTTGACTTTACCTGCTTGTATATTTAGTTGTGCATGATTAACACATTTTTGCATGGATTTTGGTTAAGTCTCGTTTTCTGTTTTGTAATAAGAGAGTCGTAGAGAGATTCTAGGTTTGCCAGATTTGTAGTTTCGTCTACTACATTGAGACTACAGACAATCTTCCTTTGAATCTTTCAAGGTTACCTTTTCATCAGAACAAACTTTCGATAGCATAGACAATCCAATGCTAGCATCACCCACACATCGTACGATGCATTTCGGTATATACTAGTTCTTCGTTGTGCTTAAAATACAAAACCCTTGAATGTTTCACATAGATCTATATTTGGGCAAACCGTTGTCTGGGGGGTTATCGTTCGTTAAACATTGATCAAGTCAATGGCGACTCGAATGAATGAGATCTGGATCGTATTTCTGATGGCAATTCTCAAAGTAAATGTTGTAGTTAATGCCATACGGGTTGTGGAAAAAGTACCGAATGAATCTCTGAATCAGTCCATCTTAGATCTCAAGCCGCAACATCAGTCTAACAATAACAATCCCATTGTGTATCCTACCAGAGTTGAGAAAATTTCATGGAAGCCCAGAGCTTTTGTATATAGAGGGTTCCTTACCGAGGAAGAATGCGAACATTTGATTTCTATTGCCAAGTCAGAACTTAAGAGATCTGTTGTGGTCAACAGTGGTTCTGGTGAGAGTACAGTGAGTGAAGTTCGTACGAGCTCTGGTATGTTTATACCTAAAGGAAAGGTCAGTTTTTTCTATCTGTATTCTTAGTATTACATCTTTTATTTTTCCTGTAAGGAAAAGCAAATCAAATTTATGCACCAGTTTTTATCCTTTCTGTCAAGAATTTCATATCAGAACATCTTGCTTTTTTTTTTTGCCAAGATGATTGTGTCAAATCAATCATATTTTATATTTTTATGTTATTTTTCATGAGGTAATGTTTCTCTTTCTTGGTTAGAAGTGGGTGTGTTGATTACAGCATAATTATTTGTAACAACCCTAGTTGTATGTTTTACTTTAGTAATTTGTTTTTTTTTTACATTCTCAATTTGTATTTCTTTTATATTTATTTTTGTTTACATATAATCAAAATAATAATGCTTTTGGTTTGCAAGTTAGGAGGAGGGGAATTTGGCCCTTAAGGCTCCAGATTGTGAATGAGGCACTCTGATACCATATGTAGGGGCCGAGTAGAATTTACGTAAACAAAATTCAATAATTCGTTTAATTGAGCACCTAAGCATTTATAAATTTATCAACACATAATGATTTTTTTTATATAACTGATTAAAACAATGCATAATTTGAAATAAATACCTGAACCTGATGCTATTAACCTCCGTTTGTCCACCGCTTGCCTCCTTGACCGCTTCTGCAAAACACTGCCCAAAACCATTCCTCCCTACCAACTAGGTAACTCCCTAGCTCCAGGATATCAACGGATATCCTGGCCCCCGTGCCCAAAACCCCCAACAACTCCGATGCATTGTATCCATCCTACTCAATAACTTCACTTCTCTCCGCAAATCTAGAGCTTACCCAAAATTCATCCCCCCCAACCTCCGTAGAATAATCATCCGTAGAATAACCTCCCATCCAACTCCTTCCCTTCCTTATCCCTCCTTCACTGACTCCCTACCCAACTATTTATTACATTCTTATCCTCCCGCCGTTAATGCCCCTTATCCCTCCTTTATTATTTTATCCTCATGTATTTAACATGTTATGCCTTGTTGGATACGTAACTTAATTTATCAATATAGTTTATTACCCTCCTTTTATTTCTTAACCTTATTTATTAATGAATTAATTAATACTTAAATTAATCATTGACACTCATGAATAACTAATTAATAATAATTAATTAGTAAATGTTATTTTAAGAAATAATTAAGGTTTAGCTAATCTTTTAGAATGGTTATATTATTAAATTAATTATAATTAATTATCATATACACCTATTTAAGCAGGGTGGTTACAAAATGGTTATGGAGATTTGAGGATTCTCCCTAGAGAAACTAGTGGCTGCATGGGATCTTCTGCATAAGTCAGATCTATAGAAATACAGTGCTAGTATATTTATCATTGATACTTCTTATTGAGGAACATCTTGTATTTCTTGGAATATGGCTAAGTTTTTTTGTGGTACATGGTTGAGAGCTTGTATTTGTGTATTGAGAGGCTGAATATTAGAAAGGGTTTGATTACTAGATCATGTGAGGGTTAGTATACTTGTTCATGATTACACACGCCTATATGGCACATGACTAGAGAGATATATATATGCTTTGGGTAAAGGTTATGTATGAGGATGCATGCACAGGGTACATTTACAGTCTGGATACAATGACAGGTTACAAATCTATGGGAAAGAAGTTACAGAGGGTCTGAAGTTTTCAAGAGAAAGAAAACCCTAGTTTTTTAGAAGGCATACGCAAGCTACATACAGTTTGGTCACGTACATACACAGGCTACATAATAGATAGGGCATGTACATACGTGTGTTGTAGCACTACAGGTCATGTACCTATTGTATTTTTGTTGATACATGTTCAGTTCAGGTGCAAATTGATTACAGGGTAGTTGTACAGGTTGGATATCGGTCAGTGGTACAAATTGATATAGTTGTACAGTGGTATATCTCACAGTGATAGTGTGACAATGGTTCCATCATTCTGCTTCTACTTCAGGGTGGTTGGACAGGGAAAGGTCAGGTGGTTGTAGCCACCTTCCGATTGTAGCCAGAAAACTTAGGGGGTTGTAGCCTCCTTCTGGTTGTAGCCAGAGAATTGGGGATTTAGAGCTTCCCTCAGGTTGTAGCCTGGGAAACTAGGGGGTTGAAGCCTCCTTCCAATTTTAGTTCGAAAACAAAGGAAGTTTGTGCTTCCAATGAATGTAATTCTTCAAGACATATAAGAAAAATAATTATGTCATTTTCTCCCGCCTTGGGTTTCCACGTGAAACACGGGTGTACTATGCATGTGTGTGATTGTTCATTTGTTCATTGCTTATTTACTCTGCAGTTATTGGATGATAATGTTACATTGATATAACACTTGGATTATATGGTTAAAAAGGATCATATTGCTCTATTATTGATTTATCCCCCTTTCTCAGTAATCCAACAACCATCCCATTGGTCATTGTTGACATTTGATATTTATTATGCATATAATATAATCTCAACAAAATTGGTTGATATTGCATGTGGTATATAGTTTATAATGGTAGCATTTTTCGATGGTTTGACATATGAGTTTAATTTTTTTGATATGACACACCTTGGGAAGATATCACATGACTTGAATGGTTTTATGATTGGTGAGTTTGTTGGATCATGTTGTCATTGATGCCAAAGGATTGATTGATTGATGTCAAAGGATTGATGTCAAAGGAACAATGTTTTGTCATAGCATATTGATGTAATATGTATTGTCCTTGATGTAAATGGATTGATTTCAAGTGGAATCATAGTCATATGATGTCATGCATAGATGAAGATGGATCAATGAGTTTCCATTGATATATGATGCATAGATGAAGATGGGTCGATGTGGTTTCATTGATATATTATGCATAGTTGGATTGATGTAAAGATGACTCATTATTATCTTGATAATAAGTACAAATGGATGAACTCCAAAGTGGTCCCCTTATGATGAAATCCCTCACGGGAAGACACATTGTGATTGAGTTATCCTAGATGTATGGTTAGAGAAACCATACTTATTTGTGGAATAATGAGATGAAGGTCAGTGAATTTGTCAGTGAAACTATCCTAGATGGATAGTCTATGGAATGTCACATGACTCCTCACGGTTTGAGAGTTATGGCCTTACGAAGTTGGAGGGCCCTCATATGTTGGTTTAAAGCCCCAAAAGGTCAAAGAATTTTAAGTGCTTACAAAGAAGAAATTATTTAAAAGTGAAGTGAGAAAGTCAAAGAGGATTATTTAAATAATAAAGTGAAGTGACAAAGTCAAAAAGGATTATTTAAATAATAAAGTGAAGTGACAAAGTCAAGGAGGATTATTTAAATAATAAAGTAAATGGAGAACTTTCTAATTATGGAAAGTGGTTATAAGAAGGTTAACCCTAAAATGAGGAAAATGGGTTAAGTGGTCAAGTGGCTATTGGATACGTGGACAAGTGGAAAAATTGGGCAAAGTTGGACATAGGTGACTATATGGACAAAGTGGCCTAGAAGATGCTTCTAAGGAAGCTATTTGGAGAGTATAAATAAGAGGCAAGGGTCTCTTGTGAAAATCATCTCTTGAGCATATATTGAATATATATTCTGAGAGAGAAAGTGACTGGAGCATCTCATGGACGCATCAAAGTTTCTGTAAGTCTGAGATCTTGACGCGGAAAGTTTTGGAAGTTCAAAAACCCTATTTTTTGAAGGAATACACGAGCAGTAGTGGGCCAAAGAGCATACATACACTGGTTGCAGTGAGCCAGAGCACGTACACACACGGGCTGAAGGAGGACAGAGCGCGTATAGCTGGAAGAAATTCATGAAGACTTGAGTGTGAGATGTTCCAGGTTCTTGAAGGCTAAAGCAAGTTCCAGATCTGCATTCTATGGGTTCAGATCTGCCATAGAAATTCTGGTATGGTTACATAGTTGTCTTTATGGATACTCTTTCTTATTGTATGGTAAATGCCTAAGGAATTCTTGGTATGGTTGTGGTGATATGGTTATGTTGATTTATTGATAGAGTGAGCACCACCCTTACGTTTCAATAATGATATGGTTGCCATAGAATATTGGTTACTTATATTTGAGTAGAATTCATATTGTATGGTTGAGGAGCATGAGTAAGTTGTTGGATAGTATGGATGTGTTGAGATTGGTTATGGTACAGATTGGATAGTGAAAGACAGAAGTAAATGTGACTGAAGGCTGCAGAGGATATGAGTTTTTCATGGAGATAAAACCCTAATTGCTCAGAAGGAATACGCAGGTTGTAGTATAGACAGTGTTAGGAACCAAATATCAATATAGCATAGGAAAACCTCAGAAAAAGTACTCAATGCCTTGAAAAAGAGATAATTTGGGATAATAAGCCTCTTCGAGGGGGCAACCTCCTTTTACCCCACTTAAATGTTCAAGTACAAGATGATTCAAAATGAAAATGTCTCATTGGTATATATAGGACACTAGGAGGTATAATTACAACTAATGGCCTNGCTCATTACCCCTTAATTGGGGTAATGAGCCAATACTAGGGCTTAACAGACATGTTGCGTACATACACGAGTTGTACTACTAGTAGGGCGCGTACATACGCGTGTTTCACTACTGACAGGTCGCGTACCTGTTGATAGATTGGTATCTGTTGAGGATTGATTCCTCTTCTCAATTGGTGTTGAGTTGTGTAAGTTGAGTCTTTCATTGTAGAGCTGGTGCTCTTGTGGAGTTGTAACTCTATTCCGTTGTTGTTGATAACCCAAGGATTGTAGTCTGTAGTAAAAATAAAATTGTGCATACATATTGTGCTATTTATGTTCCTTGTGGTGATGACTTATTGATGATATATGTTGTTGATATATGTTCACATTTAACTGGTTATAAATGACAGTAATAAGTGATGAGAAATTGGTGATTGCTAACTAAGGAGTTATGTGAAGGGAATTTTGAAAAAGAGCCCTACACTGATTCACCCCCCCAGTGTGGTCGGTGTGTCCAACAGAGTTGGCATGCGTATTCGATGGTCTATTTTGAATTGGCGATGTGATGGGGCTGGCCATGCATTGAAGTCACCCGGACATGGGCATTTAATCCATAGTCCTGTGCACTATCATTTCCTTTCAGCCTTGGTTTTGGGTCATTTTCTTTGTTGATAGTTAGGAAAAAGGCTTCGAGCTCTGCTTGTTGAAACTCTTGCTCCTGGTGGTTTTTGTAATTGTTTGGGCCCTCATCACTAGTATAAAAGTGTCATTTAGACAAGGTATGAGTTCACAATCCATTTTACATCTTCTACAACATCTTTATCTTAGAATTTGATTAAACTTGGCTCTGGTTAGCATTGTTGTGTGCATGAAATGTCACTTTCCTTTCTCTTCCATTTCTTAAAAGGAAAAAGTATAAAAAGTGTTTCTTTACAGACAATTGATAATAGTTCGGTATGCATCTTCCATACTCGCACTTCCCATATTAGATTGCAATAATAAAAAAATGGCAACTCCTGGTTTGCATATAGAAGAGATTTGAATTCGATTTCACTTTGTATTTTTGGATTCTCATTTTGGGAATAAATGAGTTCCCTTTGTGGATTATAGTTATGGGTTTTCTTGTTTTGTTGTTGTTCAACTCATGTCTGAGACTCACTACAAAATCCAGTCGTTTTTTTTTTATTTGGGCCTTGTTATCCCCTATCTTAGGGATAACTAAGGAGATTATGTCTTGAGGACCATAGGTCCTAGACATGGAGTATCGAGAGCCATATTGATTTGAGCCTAGCCCTAGAGGGACCATCCTTCTTATTTAGCACCTCCATTCTGTCAGCAACAACAACATCCATCCCATCGGCCTAGTTTTGAAGTAGCAGTGGGTCTTGCTCCATGAGGTAATGAGTCTGGGTATCATGGTATGTGTCACTATGATTCTCAAAACATTTGAATATGTGCATTTGATTCTCTTTTGCTTCATGATGTGTGCTTGGAATTTATGCCTTTTGACTTGTCCATACCTCAGGGGGGTGATAGAATTCCCTATAAAGTTGGTTCCCTTAGGAGTGAGTTTCTAATGGGTGGGTTTATGAAAGTTCATATTCCATTCCCACTATATTTATCACTTTTCATCATATTCCCTCTCATCTATCCCCTACATTGGTTTGGGCATTGGGTTTGCCAAGCTAGTAAAGGGTTGTACCTTGCCTTGTGGGAAGAAGGGGATAAAGGCTCAAAGGGTAAATGTAGCTGGAAAAAAGATAAAAGCCAAAATATCAAACCTTAAGATGCTTCAAAACAGGGATCCTCGAGAAAGAAATAAAAGGCTTCTCAGCAAGAAAAAGGGGGACCCATAAAAATATAAAACTCAATACCTAGTTGGTGGATAGGGTGTCTCATCACGAACCAGCCTAATAGGTCCATGGGCATGTAGCGGTATGAAACTACTATTCATCTGGTCACCACGCCAGAGTAATGGATCTTGGTGTCATAGCCAAGAGAAAGGGGGTATCATCATGAGTCAGCCTTCTCATCTTCGTGAAATGCTTGTGGTTAACGTTGTCACCACTGGTCACCACGTCAAGGCAGTGTCCCCCCATCTATTCTCTTGAAAGAAAAAGAAATAAGATAAAAATTAAAAAGGCATTGAATGGGGTAGGAAACATTCTCATCCATGACAAGATGTAGCTCACCCTCTTTAGAGGCACCCATAGGTAAGCCCTACATTTCCTTATCATCATTGCACCCCTTGACCAACATCCCCCACACCGTCTCATGCACTTACATGACCTAGATTGGTATTCACCTGCAAACACCCCACACCTGAGGAGAATTGGTCCAATAAGATGTCTTGGAACCCTCTCCAAACCTGTCTTGTAGAATAGCATAACGTCTTTGAGCACTTGTCTGAGAAAAGGGGGTTTTATGCACATGTTTGGGTAACTAAATTATTAGATGTGATTGACATTGCTATGATCCCTATGACTTATGAGCCCATGGAGGGTGTACTTTTTGTTTTTGCAGGACCACGCCTGACAGACAGGTACATATGGGGATATGATTAGCTCAAATCTCCATAGGGCTAAAATCCCACCAGATGGATTTTCAGACCCCAGCTAGGGGCATACATATATTAGAGGCTTGCATTGGAGAGAGAGGATGACGTTCCACCAGAGACAGCTTGGTAGGCTTAGAATCAGGGGGGTCTTGCCTTTCCCCTTGAATGTTGGCCTTGGAAGGCCCATGATGTCACCTTTGTGACCCTTGACATCATCCAACATCAGATGGACATGATGGAGGAAGTTGTGTGCCAAGTGGCACATGTGGCATGATCCAGAGGCCATGGAAGGCCTAAAGTTTTTCTCTTGGAGGCCAACGTCTCACTAGGAGGCCCAACGTCACCCTAGAAGGGCATGAGGTCACCTCTTTTGCATGTTTTAGGGTTTAATTTGTCAATTTTATGTAAAAAACTGGATATTTGATGTAACTTCCCATGTCGGCCTTTTTTACCTAATTTTGTAGTTAAAGGTCATTTGGATTGTATAAATAAGGGATTAATCCCTTGTATTTTATCATCATTCTTTCACTCAGACATGTGAGGTCTGAAATTCGGCCTCTTTAAGGATTATTAGCTGAAATTAAGTGGTGCGCAACTCTTAGAGGAGGCTTGTCTTGGTGTATTTTGGCAATTTCTTGGTGGAAAGTATTCAACTAGGGCATATTGTTAGATTATTCTTGGTGAATGTAGGTGAAAATCTACAATTCTTCTTTATTTTGAATGGTTATAGTATCTTTTACTTTTCATTTGCTAAGATCATAAAATTGCTAGTGTAAAACCCTAGGAGATTAAGCACATGTTATTGTCCTTATCTCAATAGTTATCCACCTACTAGATTTTGCTAGAAGACTTATCCATTAAAGCATGTGCTATATCCCTACCATTGTAGCACTCTAACACCATTGCTTCATCAAACTTTTACTTATCTCAAGATTGAGCTAAAGAAGAAGGAAAACAACTAGGGCCTAGGGTTACCTACTTCCTAGTACCCTTTTTCCTTCTAGGGTTTGATGATTGAGGCCTTGGGTTACCAACACCTCAACCATTCTCCCTCTAGTCTCTAGTTCACACATTATAATTTTTTTCCTTCAAGATTGCTTCTGCAAAAAGTGACTCCATTAGCCCTAAAGACATTGGTTTATACCTTGTACTTTATTGATTGATGAAAACAACCCCTAAACCATTTACCTCAAGCTATTTGCTAACTATTCCTAACCCTAGATTAGACTAATTTACTAACATTCTTGTTGTTGTTAAAAAATTAATCTACAGACATATATTGCAGCAGTAAAATCTTCTAAAATCAATTATTAAAGTTGATTTTTACATTGCCTTATTAGCTTCTAACAAGTGCCAGCATATTGCTAATATTAGTTTACCATTTTGGGTCATTTTGAAGCTTGTTTAAGGTATAAATTGTGAAGCTATCATCATATATACATTGTTGTTATAAATTTTTGTGTGCTTCATCTTATATCAACTTATTTCTTTTATTGAAAGTCCAAGGTTTTTCAAAGCACTAACATCAATTGTTACTTGCAAAATAGTTTTTCTTGTTGTCTTGTTATGGGCAGGTACACTTAAGCATATATTTGCTTCATATTGTTAAACCTTTGGGACTTTCTGATCAATGTGACTTATGAAAGGGGACAACTTTCCTTGATACCATTACATTTTCCTTCTCAAACACCCAGGTCATCGGGGACGTCTCCCCTAGGTTTTCGCCCCTAAAGAGAAAGAAGTGTCTTATTTAGGTGAAAGTGATAGGACAACCTCCTATTACTCCAATCTACCGTCCACTTTCCTTTGGCTTTTGGGAAATAAAAAATTGTGCGATAACATTTTGGCATCGTTGTCGCGGAACAATGAGTCAATTCTCCTAAAATATGACACTTTTCGGTAAGCCTTTCCTCAAAATCCTTTACTTTGCAAAGCTTACCTAGCGACTCCACTGAGGGTGATCCCCTCTTCCCTTTGATAGTTTCAAGAAAACTATCTGGCGACTCCACAAACCTCAAGGAGGTATACCAACCCTCCCGAGTCCTTTAGAAGAAAACCTCCCCAAAACACTCCTGTAGTAAAATCATTATTTGGAGGAAATCTTCCTTTGAACACAATGTCTAGTGCACGAACTCAGATTGCTAATCCAAACCAAGCCAATAGCCAAAAGCAGTGGTCATCCAAACTCTTCAAACTGTTATACATGACAAGTATACCAAGATACCCTAGGAAAATTACCCCTAAGTATGAGAAGTGGTTGTCTAAATTCATTGGTAATGATGTAGTTAGTGCCGAGTATCATATGAGTAATTTCATGGCCTTCTTTCAGCTTCATCCCATCAGTGATGATGTTGAGGATATAGCTATGAAATTATTCGCTGCCACCCTCCATGATGGCGTTAGACATTGGTACAATAGTCTCCTAGATGCTAGTATTAAAACCATGGATAGGTTGGAGGAAGTATTCCTCAAACGATGGAGTGTCAAGGAAAACACCAACATGTTTTTGATAAGGCTAAATAACCTTGTAAAACAAGAGAATGAAACCATTAGAGAATTACATGACAAATTTTAAAATTTGATGCAGAAGATCCCAATAAGCCATTATCCTTTTGATAGTTTCCTTCTCTTTCTTTATACCAAAGCCTTTATAGGACAGCTAGGATATCTCCTAAGAGATAAAGCCCCTAAAACAATCCAAGAAGCCCAAGAGGCAGCAACAAGTATTGAAGACAACCTTTAATCATCTAGAGTCAAACCTTTCTCAGCCCCAAGAGTCAGAATGGATGCTAAACCTAAGATAGTCCACGATGTTGAACCTACCTCAAACATTAGCGCTAGCTTGGAAAAGTTACAACTGATTGTATATGGCATGGTAAAAACCCAAGAACTAATGATGAATAGGATTGTCAAACTAGAAAGAACTCAACAACAAGCCCCTAGAGTTCCTTACAAAGGGAAATTTCAGAAAGGGAAACAAGTTTTTATACCAAACAATGATCAAGAGGTTCCCAATACTTTAGCCCCTGCAAATGTAGTAGATAAAAACCCTTGGTGCTTACAATGCAATGAGTCAAATTGGGAGCATGAGTGTCCTTTCAATAATGGTGAGCATGACCAAGTAAACATAGTTAACCATACCATTGAAAATACTCAATATTGCCTTAATGTTACACTTGAAGAACATCAAGAAGGCATAAAGGAAGCAGCCGGGAAGGCTAGTATGGAGGTGATAAATAACATTGACCAAGAATCAAGACAAAAGTTGAAGAAACAAGATTTCCAAGTATATACTAGATAAAAAAGAATGAACCAACCTCTCTCTACTGGTCCTGCGATCTCACAAACAAGACCTCCACCCATGAACATACTTCTTCCTAAGAATCCTCCCAAGACCGAAAAAGTATATTTGAACTTTTATTTTGAGGGCGCACTAGCAAAAATGCATGTAACCATTCCCTGAAGAGAAGTCATCAAGGTCCCATCTGTAAAGGAAAGGTTTGAAAAAAATTTCAAAAGCTCAGATGGTCCAATGGACCCTCCTATTATGTTACAAGAAGAACACTTTAGGGTTCAGTATGATGGAAATCCACCTTTCTTCATGAAATTATTGATTAATAACAAATTCATTAACAACTATATGCTTGATTCAGGGGCAGGTGCTAACATGATGTCTTTGAAGGTCATGGAAAAATTGGGCCTGAAGGTCACACGGCCTTACAGGAATGTATGTGGTTTTGAGTCCAAATCCATACCCACTTATGGAGTAGTTGAGAATGTTAAAGTATGCCTTGGAATATACCATGAAAGAGTGGTCCACATGGATATCGTGGTGGTGGATGTCCCGGATGTGTGGGGAATGCTATTATCCAGGAAGTTTGTTGCAATGTTGGGAGGCACCTTAGAGATGGATCTCACTTATATTAATGTGCCTATGAATGATGGAACAATAAGCCGCCTCCCAAATGTGCCAATGACCAAATTCCATGTGCAAGAAATTGGTGATGATATTGTAACTAATGAAACACATGAACCCATCAAAGAGAGTCCTCTTGTATTTTCCCCTGACGATATGCCTTTCGCTACAGAGGAAGACTATGATCAAGTACAATGGCCGAAGAAGGAGGAGTATCAACAACTCCTAAAAAAATATAAAGACAAATAAGTTGGGGTTGTCAAGTTGTTAAATAAAGGATAAGATGACATATTGATCCGACCATCCCAGCAAGAAGTCTTCACAGCAGAATCACACCCTCCTCCCTCAAGACAATACACTAGGGTTGTATAAGAGACATCCAAATTTAATACCAAGGATTACAAAGAGGGAGATATGGTCTAGATGTGGGATACAAAGAAGGGAGAGCCTACTAATGTCAAAGGGAGTGCACAATTTTGGCTTGGACCCTTTAGAATTGGAAGAAAGTCAGTCAATGATGCCTACTATTTATCCACATTGGAAGGAAGAAGACATCCATTTTTGGTTGGTGGACACCTCCATAAACTGCATCAAGGGGAAGAGACTTGAATTCATAGGTAATTACAAGTAAGTAGGTAGGAATTTTGCATTCATTGTATATACCATTTGCATTTCATGCTAGATTAGTTGTATTTCCACTTGTACATATGATTTGCTTACTAGTATTTCATTGTATCATATATGAGCCAGGGGTGATATCACCACCCCAAATGATTACTAATCAATCTTGTTGGGATCTATCAGGTCACAGGTCATGCCAGAGATGTTAAGGATCTCATGCGCTCTACGATCAGCACATGTCTCTGAGTTGGAGCCAGATGTTATCCCCTATCCTATGGATAACTAAGGAGATTATGTCTTGAGGCCCACATGGAGTACCAAGAGCCATAATTATTTGAGCCTAGCTTTGGAGGGAAAATCCTTCTTCTTCAGTGTCTCCATTCTATCAGCAATAGAAACATCCATCCCATCGGCCTAGTTCTGAAGTAGCAATGGGTCTTGCTCCATGAGGTAATGAGTACGGGTATCATGGTATGTCACTCTAATTCTCAAAACATTTGAATATGTGCATTTGATTCTTTGTTGCTTCATGACATGTGCTTGGACTTTGTGCCTTTTGAATTGGCCATACCTTGGGGGGATAACATAATTCCCTAGCAAGTTGGATCCCTTAGGAGTGATTTTCCACTGGGTGGGTTTATGAAAGTTCATCGTCTATTCCCACCATACTTATCACTTTTTATCATCTTCCCTCTCATCTATCTCCTACATTGGTTCAGGCATTGGGTTTTCCAATCTAGTAAAGGGTTGTACCTTGCCTTGTGGGAAGAAGGGGCTAAAGGCCCAGAGGGTAAAAGTAGCTGGAAAAAGATAAAATCCAAAAGATCAAACCTTGAGATGCTTATCTGAGGGATCCCCAAGAAAGAAATAAAAGGCTTATCAACAATAAAAAGGGGGACACATAAAAAGATAAAACTCAAGACCTGGTTGGTGGATAGGGGGTCTCATCACGAGCCAACTTATTAGGTCCATGGGCATGTAGCGGTATGACACTACTATTCATCTGGTCACCATGCCAGGGTAGTGGCTCTTGGTGGCATAGCCAAGAGAAAGGGGGTCTCATCACGAGCCAACCTTCTCATCTCCGTGAAATGATTATGGGTAACATTATCACCACTGGTCACCACGCCAGGGCAGTGTCCCCCCAGCTATTCTCTTGAAAGAAAATGCAATAACATAAAAATTAAAAAGGAATTGAATGGGCTAGGAAACATTTTCATCCATGACAAGGTGAAGCTCACCCTCTTCATAGGCACCCATAGGTAATCCCTACATTTCCATGTCATCACTGCACCCCTTGCCCAAACATCCCCCACACAATCTCATGCACTTACATGACC
>JASDQU010738844.1:557627-594769 GCA_032191745.1 Picea mariana
ACTTGTCTAGGAAAAGGGGGTTTTATGCACATGTTTGGGTAACTTGATTATTAGATGTGATTGACATTTCTATGATCCATGTGACTTATGATCCCATGGAGGGTGTACTTGTTATTGTTACAGGACCATGCCCAATGGATAGGTACATATTGGGAGATGATTAGCTCGAACCTCCATAGGGATAAAATCCCACCAGATGGATGTTGAGACCCTAGCCAAGGGCAGACATATATCAGAGGCTTGCACCAGAGACAAAGGAGGAAATTGCACCAGAGACAACTTGGCAGGCCTAGACCCAGGGGGGTCTTTTCTTTCCCCTTGAATATTGGCCTTAGAAGGCCCATGACATCACCTTTGTGACCCTTGACGTCACCTAGCATCAGATGGACATGATGGAGGTAGTTGTGTGCCAAGTCGCATGTGTGGCATGATCCAGAGGCCTTGGAAGGCCTAACATTTTGCTCCTAGATGCCAATGTCTCACCTATGAGGCCCAACGTCACCCTATAAGGGCATGAACTCACCTCTTTTGCATGTTTTAGGGTTTAATTTGTCAATTTTATGTTAAAAACTAGATATTTTATGTAACTAGCCATGTCAGCCTTTTTGACCCAAATTTGTAATTAAAGGTCATTTGGATTGTATAAATAAGGGATTAACCCCTTGTATTTTATCATCTTTCTTCCACTCACACAAGTGAGGTCTTAAATTTGGCCTCTTTAAGGCTTATTGGCTGAAATTAAGTGGTGCACAACTCTTGGAGGAGGCTTGTCTTGGTGTATTTTGGCAATTTATTGGTGGAAAGTCTTCAACTAGGGCATATTTCTAGATTATTCTTGGTGAATGTAAGTGAAAATATGAAATTATTCTTTCTTTTGAATGGTTATAGTATATTTTACTTTGCATTTTCTAAGATCGTGAAATTTCTAGTGTAAAACCTTAGGAGATTAAGCACATGTTATTGTCCTTATCTCAATAGTTATCCACCTACTAGATTTTGCTAGAAGACTTATCCATTGAAGCATGTGGAGAGCCCTACCTTTGTAGCACTCTAACACCATTGCTTCATCAAGATTTTACTAATCTCAAGATTGAGCTAAAGACGAAGGAAAACGGCTAGGTCCTAGGGTTACCTACTTCCTAGTAGTTGTTTTCCTTCTAGGGTTTGATGATTAAGGCATTGGGTTACCAACACCTCAACCATTCTCCCTCTAGTCTCTAGTTCACACATTATCATTTGTTTCCTTCAATATTGATGCTGCAAAAAGTGACTCCATTAGCCCTAAAGACACTAGTTTATACCTTGTACTTGATTGATTGATGAAAACAGCCCCCAAACCATTTACCTCAAGTTATTTGCTAACTATTCCTAACCCTATATTAGACTAATTTACTAACATTATTGATGTTGTTACAAAAGTAAGCTACATCCATATATTGCAGTAGTAAAATCTCCTAAAATAAATTATTAAAGTTGATTTTTACATTGCCTTATTTACTTCTGACAAGTGCCAACATATTGCTAATATTAGGTTACCATTTTGGGTCATTTTGAAGCTTGTTTAAGGCATAAATTGTGAAGCTATCATCATATATACATTGTTGTTATAAAGTTTTGTTTGCTTCATCTTATATCAACTTATTTATTTTATTGAAATTCCAAGGTTTTACGAAGAACTAACATCAATTGTTACTTGAAAAATAGTGTTTTCTTGTTGTCTTGTTCTGGGAAGGTACACTTAAGCATATCTTTGCTTCATATTGTTAAACCTTTGGGACTTTCTGATCAGTGTGACTTGTGAGAGGGACAAATTTCCTTGATTCCATTACCTTTGCCTTATCAAACCCCCAAGTCACCAAGGACATCTACCCTGGGATTCCACCCCTAAAGAGAAAGGGGTGTCTTATTTAGGTGACAATGATAGGACAAACTCTTGTTACGCCAATTTATCGTCCACTTGCCTTTGGATTTTTGGCAAGCACGAATTGTGCGATAACAGGACTGAATAATATGTTTACCTCTGAAGGTATTCATTATTTCGATCATGGGTTGCATGATATCCATCTCTTTTGGAAAATGGGTATAGGTTCGAACCCACTTGGTCTTAATAACTTGTGTGCTCATGTTTATTGATTGGGTTAGATCTAAGTTGCTATTTCGATTTGTTTTCAACTAAGAGTTGTTGGGTTGGGTTAACAGATTTGTATTTCAGTTAGAGTCAACCCCGAATTGGTTGATGGGCTCTGAATTTTATAAATGATTGTGGCTTTACCTACAACCAAATTTTTCTTCATGATTAATGTTTTTTGTTCCTCCTAGATTTAATTGATTTAAAAGGTGACGAGTTAAAAACCGAGCTTTTCGTTGAGACCCACGAACTCAAACTCAATTCCATAGAGTTACATGTAGTGTATGGCTCTTCTATTTGAGTTATTATTCTTTTGAGCCTCTTTATTCCAACTTAATTTGTCTAGATTGGTGAAATTTTGGATTTCATATGCATGATCCTAATCGACATATTTTTCATTTCGATTTGAGTTGAGAAGAGAAGTTTATAAATGGGTTTTATAGTCAGACTGATTTTTCTGATGTCAAACATGGACATGATAGTTTTAAAGGAAAATGGGTTCTAAACCCATCTCTGTGATTGAAAACCCACCGGCCAAAACTTGGGTCTCTCATACTTAAATGTATGATTTCCTTCCCAACTGAACTATTTCTCTTCCTTACATCACTTCCTCGACCCATTGTGGTATTGGGTTGAAAAAAATTTGAAGTTTCACCAAATTTTGTTCAAGTTTCATATACATTCATTATTTGGTATGGTCTGTTGATTGGATATCATATTATTGTCTGGCAATATTGAATAGTTTGTTAGAATTCAATGAGAATGGGCTATGGTGAATTAGAACTCGCAGTATATTGAACTTTATTTTTTTATTGGGCATTATTCCATGGTTCTACTTTTTTATTATGGCTCTTAGTTTGAGCGTAAAATAATTTGGACCTAACAATAAATGGATGAAGGTTTACCTAGAATTGTTATGATTAGTTATGATTATGTTTGGGTGAGCATGGATATTAAAAACTTATGCATAATATAACATGCATATGATTGGTTATTAAGAATGATGGAAATGCTATATACAATGACTCATATGTTGGATGGCATAAAAGAAAAAAGAATTGATAGAAGTCATATGTTATAAAGGATTATTATATAGACTCATATTCCCTCATTAATTTCACTTTACATAAGTTAATATCCTTAAATCCCATTCATTTAAATCATTTTTACATTCCTGCTCTATCTATATAATTAAGATAAAGATGTATGAAAGAAATGTGATGTGAATGTGTTATCACTCCAGGAAACTCTCTTAGGTTGTATCTTAGAGATGCCTAGTAACTTAACTCCTCATATAATGGTTCACTTTAGAAGTGAAATAGGGATTGGATCAAGATGAATATCTAAGGGTTGGACTGTGTCTTTAAGACTGTCTAGTAATATCAAATATTACGAGGCCTTCTAAGAATGTAATTAGACAAGGATTAATCAAATAGGACAGAAGATAGTTGTTTGAACCAGATTATACTCATATAAAACAATAAGCACAATGGGTTTAGAAACTAAGGTAATAACTTATGATTCTTAACTTAATCAATCAAGTAGTGAGATGACAGTCACATGTGGATCAAATAAGCATCAATAAAGAAGTTCATTCACTCATAAGATATCATAGAACAAAGAAGAAAGGTCTGAAAACATAGATGAAGGAAGCTTGCAATCTTTCATATATTAAGAATAAGTCTCATTTACAGTGCAGCATATAGAACCCAAAATCGAACCTATAGTTCATCTTCTGTCTTCATCTTTATAGCTTTACAATACAGTTTTCAGATCCTAAAAGAATGGATCAGATATGCTAAAGATAGAAAGTCAAAACTAAATTGCAAAAGATAAGGAATGATCCTCAAAATGAGGTCAATTCCACATTTCATGGTCTTCAGATCTTGTAGAGTCCTTGTAGTGCAGACTAGCCTCCCAAGGTTGTTTGATGACTCTTCCAAAAGATAGAATTTGAATTTGCTGAGTTGTGCCAAAACCCTAATTTGTTGCCACCAAAATAGGTGCCAAAACTGATTTGAACACCTCTTTTTATCTTTATGCATCAAAAATGGACATTGAATCTGACTCTATAATTCAACATCTATCCATTAAAAGTGGTTTCAAGTGATTCGGATCAGTAAAACTTTGATCTGGGCATTTTTTCAACAAATATGGCAATGACAGGCTTTCGGTGGTTAACACTGGAAAAAACTGGGTGATTTAACCACTGAAAGCTCTTCTTTCGGTGTTTAAGGAAGGAAAAATTTAGGCCTATTAACCACCGAAAGCTGTAACTTTCGAAAAATGGATCTGTGGCGAATTAATTTGCATGAGAATTGCAATGACTCGAATTCTGTGAGATAGAGATGAGAAATAACAGCAAACTAAGATTTGATTCCTAAATCAAAGGGATTTCAAATGGAAAATCATCACGGTGATATCTCTTGGAACTCGGTTTTATGAAAGTCACGTGAAACAAAAGAGTTAATCAAAATCAAATTGGTAATGAATTTTTGTATATCCAAGGTGTTGATTTGTTTGACTTGATGCATTAGGTTTTGACATGTGGACTCAATTTGTCGACTTGGCTGTATGCGATCAACTAGAGGACATGTTGATGAGGATATCCATCCAACTGATTCAATGAGTTAAATGTGGCAGTGGAGATCAAATTCATATCCAGCAGAAAATCTATTATGCAAAATCTTTGACATCTGTGATCTCAAGATCTGATGCTCTGAAATCAGCTCAGTGAAAGATTGATGACTTTAATTCTGGCAACTTGGCGATGGGCAACTTCAACCTTACAGCTCAATACAAATTCCCTTTGTTCGGGGCTCTTCCTCATGATCTGATGCCTTCCATTAAAACCTATCAAACACTTACAAATCCAGTTTTGCATGCATTTATCGAACCTCTGCATTTACAAAATTTGCCAACCTGAGTATTTTGAAATTTCACATTTCTAAAAACGCTACCTGATCTTGAGGGGGACTTTTGACTACCTTCTCAAGCTCCAAATTCAGATATGAAAGCACCATTGGAAATATTAGGATGTGTGGTTGTCAATCGACTATTTGAGCATGTGAAACGGACTTTCCACAGCTGAGAAAAATGATTTTTCCCAAGGCAGGTTATTTCTGGAAAATCTGCACTTTCGGTGGTTAAACTAGACCCGAATTTAGCCTGTTAACTATCGAAAGCTCTACTTTCGATGGTTAATGAGCGCTTTTCAGGCCCACCTAAACCACCGAAACCTGAGATTCTTGCTTTTGCTTGAGAAGACCAAATCCAATGCTTGTTCCAAGTTTATTTTCAGAAAGTAGGCCATCTAACCCACCTAAAAAAGTTTAGAAACAAATTTTTGGACCTCTTCCTATCACCTAAAATTTGACAAAATGACAGTGCTATTTTAGGAAATAACAGAATGTGTAGCCAAGATAATTATTTGAAATCAGAATTATATTAGAACATACACAAATGATTGAAAAAGACTCAAAATGATTTATGGACTGATTGGTTTCATAAAGATTCTTGCAGACATGGTTTTAAGTTGAGGTTTTGATAGTATCCTTGTGATTTTTTGTACATATTTTAAGAAGAGATGGTCTATATGTATGTATTTCATATATTAAATGTTGTTGGATGGACAAATACAGAGTTGCGCTTCTATCCTTGTTTTTCTTTTTCCCTTTCATTTCCCTTTTTGTGTTGCATAGTTGTGTTATCTCAAAGCCAAATTAATAATGATGACAAATTGTATTAGATGTTTAATTTTATTGTGTCTTATATTTCATGTACTAATTTGACTAGGATGGATATAGATGAGATTTTAAATTCGTGGAAGCAGTAGAGGGCGGAACAAAGGAAGACGAGGGAGATTTCCTAACACATTTTGGCAACCTGGGGGGCATAAGAAACTGAGGTTCTCTATAAATTTTTATGTTGATTCTGATGAAATTCAACAATTGATTCAAACTGGGAACTTAAATCTTATTGGAAAACATTCCTTGCCTCAGCCCCAAGCACCTCCTAATGTCATATTGCAGCCTCACCCTAGTATTGTCAATGTTCCTAAATCCCCTGTACAGCCTCATAATGGTGGGTGGGGTGGTATATAATGCAAAGTGAAGAATTATTTAAAAACAAATTTCCTGGGTTATTTTGATTTTGTTTATTCTGACATTTGATTATGGCATCATTTTGGACAGATGGCAGATCCATGATATTTATTTTTGAAACTTTAAAATATTATGTTAATTTATGGGAGATACAAGTGATATATGCCATGGTGTTTGGATACATGTTACATATGCTTTATGATGCTGATTTTTATTTTTAATTTGTGATGTGGAGCAACAACGAAAAACTGAAAATAAATATTGGAAATAAAAACACATACAATAGAGGCAAACACCACCTATATAATTATTATTTTATTATATTTATCCTTTATCATAAAAAATATTTGTCCTATTTATTAACTAAATGTATTTAACTTTAGTAACTAAAATTAGTTCAACTACTTGGAGAACTACCTTTTAGAGAATAAAAGGAAGCAAATAAAGACAAGGAAGGCATGAGAAATTAGAGAAAGGTACTTCTTATAAGGTTTGCTCTTGTTTCAAATTGAGATTTTTTATATTCATTCTTTTACTTTCTGAGTTTCATCAAAGCTAAATCATCTTATTGGCAGTAGGATCATTCTAAAGGTGGCAAAGAAGAAAGTACTAAGAAGCATAGACATTTGACATGCTTCAAAAGGTCATTCGTTTGTCTTGGCAATCTGTTTAGTTTTATTAGAATTCCTGAATTAATTTTTAGTTCTTATTAAGATTATTTTGTAGAGTCAAGACTTGATGATCTTGTGGCTTGGTTGATCCAGTATGTTTCAGTCTTGGTATTTTTCTTTCAGACACCATTTGTCTTTGTATGATTGTTAAAATTCCATCCTAGACTTCTAAGTATGATTTTGGTCCTTTCCCTTGCAGGGGTTTGAAAAGAGGCATTTCGTTGTAACTCAGAAAAGTCATCCTTGATAAAAATACAGTTTATTCTCAATTAAGACTTGTGTTACTAGTTTTCATATTGTATATATTTTTTATTATATTCATTTTAATTTTATAAACATTCATACATAAATATTTTTACATTTTTTAGCAAAAGCATACAACTTGATAATAGCATCAAGCCCAAGAACATATTTCTTGGTGGTTGCTTGATAATTGTGAATGGGATATAAGCCAAGGGTAACATTCCTTCCTATCTCACCTTAGCCTAGTGAGATTCGAAAATGCTTGAGTGAGGACTTTTCATTCCTCTCATCAACATTTATTTGGAAACCATACTAGGGAGTAATATTTTACTCTCTAGTTTTGTTATTTTGTATATTTTGATTTGTATAATTGATTAATGACTTTGCCTACCCGAGAACAACCTAACCTAAGGTTTCTTGATCAAATAAGTGATGCATGTTGTATTTTTTATTTAATTCTTGAAACTTCCCATACCTGGGAAGAACTTAAGTGTTCTTGGGAAGTTATAGCTAGAGACATTGAAATTTAGGATCAAAGAGAAACACTTAAGAGGCAAGCTCGAAATAGGCGTCCTCAATAACTTATTTTCTTATGTCCACTAATTCTAGTCTATCAATACATTTAGAAGGCAAGTTTGTTGAATTTGATCCTCTCCTTGAAATAGGAAGGAAGAAAGAAATTTTAGAGAATCTTGAACCTAAACTCATGATATCTTTTTGAGATTCTTCTTCAGCAGTAACTAGCATTTCAATCTCCTTTCCTCCCAGGAAACCCACAATGACTTCATCTGGTGGTTTTGGTAGTACTAGTGGTTCTACCTCTTCACAAACTTCAACATATTCTTTAATAGGAAGTATGTACATCCATTACAATCACATTGTATCAACTATGAATCCAACCAAGGTGATCAAACAATTTGGTTCATTCAAATTTGAAGAAACTTTAAATACCACACCATGGAATGTATCATCTCCTCCTGATTTGGATCTAGCCACAACTCCTCTTCCTAAATTTAAAGACCATTTGCCTAAGTTTTATGGAAATGTTATTGTATTAATCAATGAACATCTCATTTCCTTTTCTAATGCTTGTCATAACATTGGGGAAAATGAGAATGACACATGTATGCATCTCTTTGTCAACTCATTGGAGGGAAAAGTTGCAGTTGACTTCTTTGAACTACCACCCAAGATTTTCTCAACTTGGGCTGAATTTTCATATTGGTTTAAGTATATGTATGTAAAACCTCAAAGTCCAAAAGACAAACTTAGAGAATACAACAATTTTGTTTATAACAAGGGTGAAACTATAAAATCTTTCAATCTGCATTTCACTAAATTGTGTAATCAAATCCTAGAAATTATCAGACCTCATAATCAGGTTTCTTTGATGCATTATTATAATATTTTTCTAGTTGCTTATCGACATAGGCTTGAAGAAAAGAATGTTGAGAGTCTAGGATCTGCATTACATACATGCTTGGAATTTGAGAAACAATTGGCTAGAATGGATCTTCCAAGTGAAGACTGTGTTAAACAAAATGATAAGACAATTGTGTTATAGTCAGTACAAGATATGAGCAATCGAAAGATTTATTTTGAGAGAAGAGGGGTGAATTATACATCTTACCCAACTTAAACTTCCTAACAACCTACTTTTAGGAATTATCCAAATAATTTCTAGCCTAACAATTTTCTCCAGAGGCTATTCTTTTAAAAGCTTGATGCAATTTTTGTGAAGATAACCATGATGAGAGTACCTGTGAGGTCAAAAAGAGAGCAAGAGAAAAAATCTTTGGCAAAAAAGTTGATACAACTATTATTGCCTTAGATTGGGCTCTAGAAGAAGATGTTATGATGGTTGATACAATATATAAATCCTATGCAAACAAAGGTAAGGGTGGTCCTCCCAAAACTACTTTTGCCCCAAGTTCATCCTCTCGGCAAACAAAACCTTGGTTACCAAGGGTGAAAAAATTAAATAGGTTTCTACCTCTTCTCCTTCTTCTTCCAAGTATAATATTCTAAAACAGCTAACTACAATAAAATAATATGCATCTTTACTGGATATGGTCATCATCCCAGAGCAACAAAGGCATCTAGAAGAGTTTATGGAAGGTAAAACTTCCAAAATTGCTAGTTTATCTAAAGAGATAAGTGAAGAAGAAATATACATAAATAAAGTATTTGTATATAACCCTAGGAGTTATGTTAAAAATCCCCCCTTCTATGTAACAATAAAGATAATGGACAAAATTGCTCACTATTGCCTAATTGATGGCGGTCTAGGTCCTAATGTTATGTCAAATATTATCATGGAATAATTAGGTCTTTCATGTACAAACAAGAATTCAAAGAGCATGTTGTCTTAAAATAGTCAGCAACAAGTTACAATTGGTGAAATCATAGACGTGACATTAGTCTTGTGTGCTCATCTAGAAATAAGAACCACCTGCAACATTCAAGTGATAGACATGCCAGTCAATAATTATTCTATCATTTTAGGAAGATATTGGAAGGCATTGATTGGTGGATACATTTATTTATATGTATCACACATGCACCTCCCTAAGAATTGAAAGAACATCATTGTCCTCGGGGAAGGACAAATATCACCTTATATTGAGATTCTTCCACAACCTCATCTAAATTATATAGAGGAAGACATGGGTGTATATTCTATTTTTCTTGAAGAAGATACTAAAAAAAAATTACCCTCTTTGGAGCCTAAAGATAGAATGTAGCACATGCACTTTGATGGTGCCTATTCAAGTGAGGGTAATGGTGCAGGTATAATAGTGTACTCTCCCATGGAAAATATTCACAATTTTTCTTATCTATTAGAATTTGCTTGCACTAACAATGTTACAGAGTTTGAAGCCTTGATCTTGGGTATTGAAAATGCTTTTAATCTTGGTTGCTATCATCTTACTGTTTTAGGGGATTCGGAACTGATTGTAAATATGGTTAGAAGAATTTATACCTCCTCAAACAAATTGATTAAAATATATACACAGGCAATATGGTATATGATTTCAAACTTTTTATCTTTTAACATCACACATATCAAGAGAGACTTGAATTCAATGGTTGATATACTTGTTGTTTTTGCATCCAGTCCTACAAGGAAATTACTTCCTTAAAGACTCATTGGTACATTCATGTCTTTATATTGTCCACATTTTATGAATAATGTAGAATCGTGGCTAGTTTTTCCTAATGACGAAAGTATTTGTGCTTTCTTGCAGAATGAGTCTATTAAATGAAAGGAAATTATATCTTTCGACGATAATAAATTTCCTAAAGGACTGACTCCTCTAGAGATCTCATTCTCATCTAGTGATGTTGGGAATAAAAAGACAAAGAAGTGGAGGAGTCAAAATAAAAAATTGGTGATATTGTTTCACTAAATATTGGGACTCAAGATAATCCAAAGACTTTGAAAATTAGATCCCAGTGTTTAGAAGAAGAAAAACAAAATTCATGGAGTTATTCTGTGAATTTAAATATGTCTTTTCTTGGTCATATGGGGATCTTCGTGGTTTTGATCCTAATGTTATCCATCATGCTATTCCCATTAAGGAAGAAAAAAAACCAATTACGCAAAGTTAGAGACCCATTAATCCTGCCTTGGAATCTACCATTAGAAAGGAAGTTGAAAAATTGATTAATGCTCACATTATTTTTCCTATAAAATATTTTGAGTGGGTATCAAATCTTGTCCTAGTACAGAAGAAAAATGATGATATCAGATTATGTGTTGATTTTCATTCATTGAATAGGGCAAGTGTGAAAGATAATTTTCCTCTTCCAAATATAGAATTAATTTTTCAGCAAGTGGCAGGGTCAAAAATGATGTCCCTTCTTGATGGTTTTTCAGGTTATAATCAGATCAGAGTCAAGAGGGAAGACAAATACAAAACCACATTCACTACTCGTTGGGGCACATTTGCATATGAAAGAATGAATTTTGGTCTAATAAATGAAGGTGCTACTTTTCATATGGATATGCATATATCCTTTGACAATATTATCGATAAGAATATTCAAATCTCATTGATAATTTAACTGTCTATTCCAAAAACCGACAAGATCATTTTAATCATTTTAGAAAAAAATTCTTACATTTTAGAAAGTTTGGAATGTCCTTGAACCCTAGAAAATCAATCTTTGGTGTCACACAAGGTAAACTTATGGGTCATATAGTTTCTAATTCAGGAATTAGTATTGATCCTGAGAGGGTTATCGCTATCCAAAATATTTAATCCCCTTTTTCTAAAAAAGAAATTCAATCTTTCATGGGTAAAATCAATTTTGTTAGAATATTTATTCCCGATTTTACAAGAATAGTTAAACCAATTCATAATATGCTTAAGAAATATATGTCACTCTCATGGAATGATGATAACGAAAACTATTTTATAGAAGTCAAGAGAGCAATCAATTCTGCACCAGTTTTGGCGAAACCAAATTTCGAAAAAAATTCATTATCTATACTAATGTTACTGAAGAAGAAATATTTGTTATTCTTCTTTAAAAATATGATCAAAATAATGACCATCCAATAGCTTGCAAGAGCCAAAGCTTATCTGACAATGAATTTAAATATACTTTGATTGAAAAACATACATATGCTCTTGTAAAAGCTATTGAAAAATTTATCCACTATATTTTAGGCAAGCACACGTAGGTAAAAGTACGTTTGACTGTTGTTAAATTTTTTCTTTCTCAAACACATCTTTCAAGAAAAATTTCACATTGTCTTGCTAAGGTACAATAACATGATTCCATGATAACAACTTCTCACGCAATCAAGGGATGAGATCTAGCCTTACACTTGGCTCAACATCCTGAACCACAGGTTTCTTCTGAAAATGATGGGGATGCTTTGTCTTCACTTTTCTTGTTAAACATGAAAATCTTGATTTAGCATATCATACTTGGTACAAGAACATCATTTATTATTTGCAATTTCAAAAATGTCTTGATAATCTTGAAAACCATCAACATAGCAAAGTTTGTCTCGAAACCTCCAAGTATATAATCTTAGGTAATTCTCTTTTTTGCAAAATTGCATATGGATTGATGTTATGTTGTGTGGTGGAATATTTTTTAATACTGAGAGGGGGGGTGAATCAGTATTGTCTTTTTTCAACAATTTAAAACCACTTAATTATTAATTTTATCAAATCAAAACAAACGATCAACAAAAAGGTACAGTACACAAAATTTAAATGTGGAAAACCCAAATTCACAAATGTTCTTCTTATTTTTAATAAATATTACATTTAATTTATGAGCTTTGAATAAAAGGAAACACCAATTCCTTGTTTTACTAGAAGTAACTAGATGGAGGCTGCAACCCCCTAGATTTTACCAGCACAAACTGGAGGGAAGCACCAAATCCCTAGTTTCTTCAGATATAATTGAAAAGATGTTGCAACACCTTGGTTTACTAGCTTCTACTGGAAGGAGGATACAACCCCCTTTGCAGGCTCCAACCTACCCTAACACCACCCAACCTCCCTTTTTATGATAAGTACTTCAATATTCAAATCTTCCTAATTTTCTTTGGATTATGTTGCATATCTTCATTTACTTTCTTGGCCTCTGAATCTATTACTGATCTTCAGATTTCAAGCACAAAGACACACCCTCTTTCAACAAGAATTTTCATTTATATAGTCTTCCAATGGTCATGTACAAGTGAAAAATTTCACCTCTTCAATATAGGAATGTATCTCTT
Organism: Picea mariana; assembly: GCA_032191745.1. Classification (NCBI taxonomy): domain Eukaryota; kingdom Viridiplantae; phylum Streptophyta; class Pinopsida; order Pinales; family Pinaceae; genus Picea; species Picea mariana. Next base: position 570,519 of record JASDQU010738844.1, read on the forward strand.
CATTATAAGTATGTGCCTTTTCAATATAAGATATTAATCATACTATTTTAATTAATACAATGTCAATGAACCATTGTTCATTTTAGATTGTTTAGTCACATTTTCAAATGGGTCAATAGATTTTGACTATCATGATTTAATTCACTTTTTACCTTACCATAGCTAAATACCACCATGGTTTGCAAAAACCATGTGCTCTTTCACTTTTTCCCTTTTCTTTAACTCCAATTTCACTTTTACCTTTTTCTTTAATCCAATTTCACTTTTACTTTTTTCTTTATTCCACTTTCATATTTACTCCTCTTTTACTTAAACTCCACTTCCACCTAATTTTCAACTTTTGTTATTTATTAAAGTCATATTTATATTTAGTCCACTTTCATTTCCACTTTTGCGTAAACTTCATTTCCACTTAACTTTTTCACTTTTGAATTTATGAAAGTGATACCAAGGTCACATTTATATTTAATCACTTACTAACCTTTGGCATATACTTGATCACTTAATAACCTTTGATATAAATGATAATTTATTCAACAATTGACTTCCTGAGTGGATCTAACCATTGGTGGCTACTGGAAATTGTTTGGGTTTGAAGGGTCATCCAACTTCGGCCTAGAAAAAATGATGACCAAAACTTGCTACGAAATATTGACTACCATGTTGATCTGACAAACTCAAGGGTTCTCGGTGTTGCATCAACAAATTTCCCTTTGACTAAACTTTGAAATGAAAGTGCATGAGAAAATATTCAATAGGGTGATTCGTCAATATTCATTTTTTTCATCATGATCCTGTCTCAACATAATATACAGTCACCAGGACAACTCGACTCGACCAGTGTAGTAATTGAAATTGTCTCATTCTTTTAGTTTCATTCGTTCATTCTTTCAAAGCACATGAATGGGAGATCATTTGTATTCTGATAGTCCAATGTGTTCTTGTAACTCAGTATTCATGTAGCTTTTACTACAGTTCCATTTCATACTCCACTATGGTACTTCGTGTCTTCATGTTGAAATCAATGCAAACACGATACTTCCATCAATCTCCCCCTTTGGCATTGATGAAAACACATCATAAAACAAAATGCTCCCATAACAATGAGTAATTGTTTTACCATTCTTTTCTCCTCCGTTGACATCAATGTCAAGGCCTCTAATACTAGAATGAGGTTCATCACCAACTGTTTGTTTCTCAGCCTTCTTTTGTTTTGAGTGACAGTACTTGTAAAAAAAAAATCTTTCTCCTCCTGTCAACAACACTTTAATTTTTATTTTTTATTTTTTTCAGTGAACCTTTTTCCATCCTCTATTTTTGGCAGCTCCCCCTGTCAACATTTATCCCCCTGTAATCATGAACCTTTTATTTATATTGTAGGGAGATTACTCCCAAATTTTTCCTTAGATGTTCAAATGTTTCTTTAGGCAGGGGTTTAGTGAATATGTCTATTATCTGCTCGTTTGAACCAACATACTCCAATTTAATATTTTTGTCACGAACTTGCTCTCTCAAGAAATGATACTTGATAGTTATATGTTGGGTCTTTACATGCATTACTAGATTCTTGGAGATGTTAATTGCACTTGTATTGTCACAATAGATAGGTATCAGTTGATTACATTCAATTTTAATATTCTCCGATGTTTGTATCATCCATAAGATTTGAGTGCAACATTCAATAGTTGCAATAGATTCGGCCTCTATTGTATATAGTGAAGTTGATGATTGTTTTCTACTTGACCATGAGACTAGACATTCCCCTAAGGAAAATGCATTTCCACTAGTGCTCTTTTTGTCATCCACACTACCAGCCCAATCAACATATATGTAGGCAATTAATCAAATCCTTTATTCCTTGGATACCATAAGTCAAAGCCTGGTGTGACCTTAAGATATCTAAATATTCTCTTGACAACCATCACATATGATTCCTTGGGAGATGATTGAAATCTTAACACCATTCCTACTGCATGTATGATAGGTCTAGATGCAATCAAATATAGTAGGCTTCCAACTATAGATCTGTAGAGAGTTGAATCTATAGAAGGTGACTCGTCTTCCTTATTGAGTTTGCAGTTGGTTTTCATTGGAGTGATAACAGGTGCACTTTCAACCATTCCAAACTTTTTAAGTATCTCTTTCATGTATTTGTACTGAGTAATAAACATTCCTTTCGGTGAGTGAGTGATTTGAATTCCAAGGAAGAAAGTTATCTATCAATCGTAGACACTTCAAACTCTTTTGACATTTATTGAGCAAATTTATGACTCGATTCATCATTGTTGCAGCCAAATATGATGTCATCCACATAGACCACTATGACTAACAAAATGTATTTTTCAATTCTAAGATAGATATTTTTGTCAGAAATGCCTCCTTGGAATCCTTGTTGTAGCATGTACTTATCCAATCTTGCATACCATGCTCTAGGTGCTTGTTTAAGGCTGTAGAGTCCCTTCTTCAATCTATACACTTGTTCTTCTTTTCCTGGTTGTTCAAATCCTTTTGGCTGCACTGTGTAGACTTCTTCTTTTAGGCCTCCATTTAGAAATGTAGACTATACATCCATCTAATAGACTTTAAAATTCTTAAAGCATGAGTATGATAGAAATAATCTAATGGATTCCATTATTGCAACTGGAGCAAAGGTTTCTTCAAAGTCAATCCCTTCTACTTGTGCATACCATTTGCAAACCAATCTTGCTTTATTTTTATAGCTTGGCCATATTTATTAAATTTATTTTTAAAAATCCACTTGGTCCCTACCATATTTTTTTTTTTAGGTCTTGGGACAAGTTCCCAGGTTTGGTTTTTCAATATTTGATTCAGCTCTTCATTCATGGCTTCGATCTAATCTTCATATTTACTAGCCTCTGCAAATGTTTTGGGTTATATTAAGGATAGTAAGGATTGTTTTGATTTGTACATTATTTTTCTTCTTGTTTCAACTCCAACACTTTTATTACAAAGGATTAGACTTTCTGGATGATCTCTTTGTACTCTCCTTGATGGTGATTTTGTATCTTGTCTTGGTGACCTTTCTTCTATGTTTTCTTGTGATTCTTCTTCTTCCTTTTCTTCTTCACATTTTGAGTCTTACTCGTGTATATATATACTTTCTTAATCATCATCATCTCTTATTCTTTCATTAATTTGTGGATTAACGTGAGATTTGATCCCTTTTGTTTTTAGATCATCCACTTTTACATTTTCACTTCCCACAATCTTGTGTAGCCTTATATTAATCAAATTTTCCTAGGTTATCATCATCTCTCTTTATGTAGCATTTTCTCCCAAAAACTTTGAAGTGTTTAACTGATGTTGGCCTACCATACTATAACTCATATGGTGTTTTGTCATAGTTAACTCTAAGTTGTCTTATGTTAAGTATGTATAGAGTTGTATACATTGCTTCTCTCCAAAATATATCTAGTAGCTTGGCATCATTTAACATAGTTCTGGCTATCTCTTGAACAGTTTTATTTTTCTTTTCAGCAACTCCATTTTGTTGAGGAGTCCCTGGAGTAGAAAAGTGTCTTTTGATTCCATGAGTTTCACAAAACTCATTGAATTTTTTGGAATTAAATTCCCCTCCATTTTCTGACCCGCGACACTTGATTTTGAGATTAGTCTCATTTTCAGCCAGTGCTTTGAAAGCTTTAAATTTTTCAAAATCTTCTGATTTTTCTTTAAGAAAACACAGCCAAGTCATTCTAGTATAGTCATCAATGAATAAAATAAAAAAATATTCTCCTTTTATACTCTTTGTTCTTTTTGGCCCACATAGGTCAGTATGAACAAGTTCTAATGGTTTTGAGGTAGAATACTCTTTTGTCTTGAATCTTAATTTTGTCTACTTCCCATGTTGGCAGTGCTTACAAACATGGTTTGAAGGTTTTATAATTTTTGGCATACCTCTCACAGATTCCTTGTTACTTACGTTTACCATATTATCAAAATTTATGTGTCTCATTCTTCTATGCCATAGCCAATTTTCATTTATTTGACTCATGCAACATGTTTCTTATTTTTATGTATTTAAGATATAAACATCGCTTGGTATCCTTATTGCAATAGCTACTAATTTTCTAGAGTCTTATTTTCTAATCTCACATTTTTTAGAGTAAAAAATGAGAATGTGTCCTTGATCATATGTTTGGCTCACATTAAGGAGATCAGGTTTCAAATTTTCAACTACTAGGACATTGTCTTCTTTAGTTTTGTCATTTCCCATACTAATTGTCCCCTTACCAAGTATTTTGGCAGAGACATCATCTCCAAATGTATCATTTCCTTTCTTCTCCTTTTTCAAGCTGAGGAATGTGTTTTGATCTCCTGTCATATGTTTTGAACAACCAATGTCGACATACCATTGACTTCTTTTATCTCTGAAATAAAATGCTACCTTACATTATGTTTCCTTTTTTTTTTCTTTCCATATCTTCTTATATTTTTCTTTTAGAAAATTTGAAGTATTTGTCGTCATGGTAGATTCTAATAATTTGCAATTACTAGCTTTATGACCATAATTGTTACATTTGTAACATTTGATGTTGTAATATAGTAGTGGAGAAAAAAATGAATTATAGTTTCTACTCATTTGATTGCTACTAGACTTTTTTTTCATATGGCCATATCCTTGAACACTTTTATGATAGTTCTTTTTATAAGATTTACAGTCTAATGCTTTATGCCCAAAATTATGACAAGAAAAACAATAGCCAAGAAAGAGTTGTTGATACCTTTTTTGAGGAGTTCTTCTTGGAGTAGTATTTCTTCTGTACTCATTTCTTTTTGGAGAGAGTGCGGATATTTGTTGAGTAGAGTCAGTCTTTATCTAGTCCTTTTCTGTTTTGAAGGAGCTCTAAAGGGAAGTTGCATAAATCTTTGGATTTTTATCATTTTTCTATAATTCATATTTTAAGCCTTTATTAGTTTCCTTGTGATCATAACCAAGTCCAGCGTTATTACTTAATGGTATTTGACTGTTAAGGATGTCATCCAAGATTTTTGAACTACTTTCAAACTTTGAAAGGCTAGTGCCTTTTTCAATTTTCCTTCTTAGAAGAACTATTTCAGCCTCTAATTTTTCATAGTTTTGTTCCTTGTCATTAAGTCGTTTACTTAATATTTCTTCAATTCTTTTAGCTTCTTGTAGTTGAGTTTTTAAATCAACAATGTTTTTTTTGTTTTATTTATGCTTTTTGAAACTTATTCTTCTCTTGATTTTTGTTCTTTCTTATAATCTAACAGTGGTTCTTTTAATTATTTGTTCTTCCTTCTATAGCTTCTTAGTTCTTCAATGGCACTAATGAGTTCTCCTTCAAGATCAAATTCTCCTTCAACTTCTGGAATTTATTCATTTTCATAATTATTATCTTCAGTAGTGTCAATTTGAGTTTCTAATCCCATAAATAGAACCTTTGTATCGTCATCTTCACTCATGTCAGATGAGCTATTGTCTTCTTTACAATAAAAGTTTTTATTTTCTTATAGAATTTATTTTTGTATTGGAATTTACTCTTTTTATGTTCTTTCTGATTGTAAGCTTCTTCATCATCACTATATTTTTCCTTGGGATAAGGACATTTGGAAGCAAAGTGTCCAATTTTTCCACAGCTGAAGCATTTGAAAGGTAACTTTCCTTTGTATTTTCCAAATCATTTCTTAAGTTTCTTGATGAAGTTTGCTTCTTCCTCATCAGATTTGTCTAAGTTGCTTTTATTCAATACATTTTCATGGTTTTTAGTTCCTTCTGATACTTTCAATGATTTTTCACCTTTTGAAGGTTTTTCATGTCATGTTCTCATTTCACAGGCCTTGATAATCCCATGTAGTTCATCCATTGTGAGTTTGTCAATATTCTCTCGATATTCCAAGGTAGATAATTTGGGATCATATCTCATTGGGAGTGATCTTAGTACCTTTTGGACTACTATTTTTTCATATAATTCTTCTCCTAGTCCTCTTATTGCATTGACAATTTCATCTACTCTTAGAAGATATTCTGCAATGTTTTCTTCTTCTTTCATCTTCAAGATTTCAAATTGTCTTTTGTATGTTTGAAGCTTTGCTTGCTTGACTTTGGCATCTCCTTCATAGATTATTTGTAATTTGTTCCAAATATATTTTGTTGATTTACAATACATGACTTTGACAAATACATTATTTGCTAATCCACCCATAATTGCATTTACATCTCTTGAATTATCATTGCAGAGTTTATTTGCAGTTGTGTATGAATGAGCAATTTTTGGTACATCATAACCCTTTATCACAGATATTCAAACATCACATCCCAGTTCCATTAGGTAACTTCTCATTCTTAAACTCTAGAATGTATAGTTACCTATTTTCAATAATGGAGCTCTATTTGAGGACATCTCTTCTTGTTGATCCATTGTGGTTTCTTAGAATCTTCCTTCCAGTGATTAGATTGTGATGAAGGAACCCGATATGATATGAATTGTTGGAATATTTTTTAATACTAAGAGGGGGGAGGGTGAATCAGTATTATCATTTTTCAACAATTTAAAACCACTTAATTATTAATTTTATCAAATCAAAACAAATGATCAACAAAAAGGTGCAATACATAGAATTTAAATGTGGAAAACCCAACTTCACAAATGTTCTTCCTATTTTTAATAAATATTACATTTAATTTATGAGCTCCAACTCAAAGGAAACACCAATTCCCTGTTTTACTAGCAAAAACTAGAATGAGGTTGCAACCCCCTAGATTTTACCAGCACCAACTAGAGGGAAGCACCAACTCCCTAGTTTCTTCAGCTATAACTGAAAATGTGTTGCAACACCTTGGTTTACTAGTTTTAACTAGAAGGAGGCTACAACCTCCTTTGCAGGTTCCAACTTTCCCTAGCACCACCCAACCTCCTTTTTCATGATAAGTACTTCAATATTCAAATCTTCATAATCTTCTTTGGACTTTGTTGCATATCTTCATTTACTTTCTTGGCCTCCGACTCTGTTATTGATCTTCATATTTAGGCACAGAAACACGACCTCTTTCCACAATAATTTTTGTTTATATAGTCTTCCAATGGTCATGTACAAATGAACAATTGCACCTCTTCAATACAAGAATGTATCTCTTCATTATAAGTATGTGCCATTTCAATATAAGATAATAAGCATACTATTTTAATTAATACAATGTCAATGAACCATTGTTCCTTTTAGATCGTTTAGTCACATTTTCAATTGGGTCAATAGATTTTGACTATCATGATTTAATTCACTTTTTACCTTACCATAGCTAAATATCACCATGGTTTGCAAATACCATGTGTACATACAATCCGCTCTTTCACTTTTTCACTTTTTATTTAACTCCACTTTCACTTTTACCTTTTTCTTTAATCAGATTTCACTTTTACCTTTTTCGTTATTTACCTTTCATATTTACTCCTCTTTTACGTAAACTCCACTTCCACCTAACTTTTCAACTTTTTCTATTTGTTAAAGTTGTATTTACATTCATTCCACTTCCATTTCCACTTTTGTGTAAACTTTGTTTCCACTTAACTTTTCCAATTTTGTATTTATTAAAGTGATATCAAGGTTACATTTATATTTAATCACTTACTAACCTTTGACATATATTTGATCACTTACTAAACTTTGACATATATTTGATCACTTACTAACCTTTGACATAAATGACAATTTATTCAACGATTGACTGCCTCAGTGGATCTAACCATTGGTGGCTGTTGGAAATTGTTTGGGTTTGAAGGGTCGTCTAGCTTCAGCCTGACAAAAATGATTACCAAAACTTGCTACAAAATATTGACTATCGTCTTGATCTAACAGACTCAAGGGTTCTCGATGTTGCATCAAAAAATTTCCCTTCCACTAAACTTTGAAATGATAGTGCATGAGAAAATATTCAAGAGGGTGACTCACCAGTATTCGTTCGGTTCATCACGATACTGTCTCAAAAAAATATACAGTCACCAGGACAACTCGACTCGACTAGTGTAGTAATTGAAATTTTCTCATAATTTTGTTTTCATTCTTTCATTCTTTCAAAGCACTCAACCAAGAGATCCCCTATATTTCAGTAGTCCACTGTGTTCCTATAACTCAGTATTCCTGTAGCTTTTACTGCAATTCCATGTCATACTCCACTATGGTTCTTCTTGACTTCATGTTAACATCAATTCCAACAAGATATTTCCATCATTTTGTAGAAAATACAGCAGCCCAAAAACTCTTAAAAGAAATCTAGGATCAACAAACTCATGTATTCATATTGGTGTTCATTTTGCTACAAAACACACTACATTCAAAATCTTGAGAATTGGTTATTACTGGCCTTCAATATTCAAATATTCTTACAAATTTGCACAGGCTTGTGATGAATTCCAAAAGTTTGTTGGCAATGAAAAGTTCTATGCCATTCCCTTACATCCATTTCTTCCTAATTTCATTTTTTCTAAATGGGGATTAGATTTCATTGATCCTATCAATACTCCATCTTTTGTTGGACATATATTTATCCTAACAACAATAGATTACTTCACTAAGTGGCCTAAAGTTGTACCACTCAAGCATGCACAGGATGAGCATGTAATCTCATTCTTGGAATCTAATATATTCTCTCATTTTGGTCTTCTGATAGAAATCATTTATGATAATGGGCCAACTTTCATATGTGCAAAATTTACCCAATTTCTTAATAAATTTGGGGTGAAGTATTTTACTTCATCCACTCACTATCTGCAAGGAAATGGGCAAGCTGAGTCCACAAATAAAAATTTGGTTAAGATTATAAAGAAGATTATAAATGATAAACCATGTCAACGACACACATTACTCACATATGCACTTTGGGAAGATCAAACCACCAAAAAAACTAGTATTGGCCATACTCATTTCCAATTGTTATATGTCTAAGAAGTTATTGTTCCTGTGGAACTTAAGGTTACTTCCCTTAGACTATCATTATGGGATAAAGAGTTGAACTATATAGAAATCCCTCAAAGAATTAATGCCTTACTAGCTCTTGAAGAAAAAAATAGCTATGCTCTCAAAAATATTAAGAAGAGGTGACAATCTGTCAAAAAATATTTTGAAAAGAAAGAAAAATAAACTACTTTTGTAGATGATGAGAAGGTTTTAAAATTGAGATTCTACTCATGCTGACAAAGGTAAGCATACAAAGTTTCAGAAGCTTTGGTCGGGTCCTTATATAATTGCCTCTGTTGTTGGTAATAATTCTTATTTGTTAAAAGACATCGATGGGTGATTGTTCTCGTATATGACTAATGGTTTGCATTTGAAACACTATGTCGAACCAGGATAATTTCTTTCACTATCAATGTTTCATGTATATAATTTTGATTTTTTGCTTGTACAATTTTATTTTCTTTTGTCTTTTTTTTTTTCAATCATTGAGTTTTATTTTATGTTTTGATTTTGATTTCTCAATCAAAACTGGATCAATCATAGTTGTTGATATGATAATTTAATTGCAAATTTTTATTAATCTATTCTAAAAGAAAACAAATAACATAGTTAAATGAATGATATTTTGGTCTCCAACACTACTTATGTAGTTTTTGTTGTACCTACAAAATGTATTGTTAAAACTTGATGATTATATGATAGCCTAGTTGGAACAATGCTTCAATGGTTCCCTCTATTCAAAGAAGTTTTTTCATCCTTACGGTGTCAATAAGACCGAGGGATGGGTCAGTGGTCTAACAAACAGATCATTGGTTTGAGGCTTAGTTCTTTTCGCATATGACCGAAGGTTGTGACCCTGTTCTAAGCCCACGCTCAAATCCCGGTCGTAGATCTTTCGTTCTTTGTCATGATCAAAGGCCCAAACAATTGTCCAATGAAAGGACGATCCGACGGTTGTGTTTTAATCAACTGTTGAGATCAATGGTTCATACATCTCAACATGGTGGCATGTTATCATCTTGACTACCTCACACATTAATCCTGGAATGACATGTCACCAAATAAACCGATGGTCCAGATCTAAAGAGAAACCCCCCTATAAAATTAATGATCTAGAAAATTCAACATGCGTTATGGATCTTCGTCGTTGGATATTATCTTGATCACAATCAATGGTGTTGGTTTTTATTTGTCCACCAAGTCAATTACGGATGAGGATCGTTGATCTAAATATGATCAATGATCATAGATCAACCTCGATAATTTGTCTGTGCATGTTGGAGCATGATCTAACGTTCTGATTTCTCCTATGGTTTTGATCTAACGATCAATATTCAATCCTCTATACAATACGATATGATGACCAAAACACCTTCGCTTTGGATCAAATGATCGAGGGTTGTCGAACCTGTAACATACAAGTTACTCTGCAATCTCATTATCAAATGGAGAATCTAACTTACATATTCCTTCAATTGATTGTTGGAGAAGGGGATCGAAATAAAAATTGAACTAAGAGACACATAAAACCATATATGAACTCAAACCCTGACTTTATTAATTCAATACCAGAACTCGGGATGAACTGTCTCAGAATTCTCTAAAATCAATACACACACAACCTCACACTCTCTAACCTCTCACAACCTCACAAATTACACAATCATATAGATCGAATGAGCCCTCGTACAAATCTAACAACCACACCCTAGCCAAATCTCAACAAACCCTTAGATTACTCACTCTGTTCTAAAAAAACAACAACAAAATTACACCTAATAGAATAGATTCAATCTAAAAATCTTCTAAAGGTCTCTTGACCTATATGTTACAAATGAAAATTTAAAATTAAGGGAACCAACCCCCTTTAGTAAATGTTTTGACCCTCCTAGAGTCAGAATTCAATATTTCATTTGATGTTCCTACATCATACTCCCTTGAAACATAATTTTTCATGGAATCTTGTCCATGAGGTCTTCAAGATTTCTGCCATGCTTCTATATTTCTACAGCACTCATCCAAGTTGCATATTCATCAGAAAGATCTTTCAACTTGACCAAATATTCATATCATTCCTTTCTTCTAGTCTTCTTAGCAATATTTTGGTCAAGAATCCTTTTCGTCTGCAACTTCTTTGTTGTAGGTAGTTGATTCATCCATATTCTGGTCTAGATTATCTATAAGGATACATATCTGTAACATTGAATATTAGAGATATTCCAATATCTGGTGGTAACTTTATTTCATAAGCATTACTTGAAAACTTCATCCAAATCTTATGGCGTCATATTTTCTTTAACTTCAACTTATTATATTCTCCCCTTGGGAATATCTCCTTCCTTAGGCATTCTAATACTTGATCTCCAATATTAAAATTAACTTCGCTTATTTTCTAGTCTGCCCTCTGCTTGTATCTTTCATTGTTTCCTTGTAGTTTTTCCTTGACTTGTTCATGCAATCTTTGCATGTCTTCTACAAAATATTCAGCATTTGCACTTCTTACTTCTTCCTTTCCCAAATATCTAAGCTCAAAAATACCTCTTGGATGCATTCCATACACTATTTTAAATGGGCTCTTACATGTACTCTTGTTGGGTGAGTCATTATAAGCAAACTCAGCTTGTGGAAAAACTTGATACCATTGGTTTTTATGCTCATGAACTAAACTTCTCGGAAAATTACCCAAAATTTTGTTCACTACTTCAGTCTGTCCATCAGTCTGAGGGTGATATGATGAACTAAATAGTAATTTTGTGCCAAGATTCCTCCACAAGGTTCTCCAAAAATGTCCAATGAATTTATTGTCTCTATCTAAAACCATACTTCTAGGAAATCCATGCAACCTCACAATCTATTTAAAGAACAAATTTGTTATGTGTGTTGCATCACTAGTTGTATAACAGGGTATAAAGCGTGCCATATTAGAAAATTTATCAACAAATACAAATATTGAATCACTTCCTCTTTGTGCTCTAGGAAAACCTGAAACAAAGTCCATGCTTATGGCATCCCATGGTCTTTCTGGTATAGGTAATGGCTGGTACAATCCTGCATTTTGTTGCTTCCCTTTGCCATATTGACAAATTTTTCATCTGTTGACAAAACTCTGTACATCATACCTCATACCTGGACAAAAATAAGAAGAATTCAATTGAGCAAATGTATTGTCATGACCAAAATGAGCAGCTAGTCCTCCACTATGTTTTTCCTTCAGTAGGTTGTCCCTCATTGAACACCTTGGAATACACAGTTGACTTCCTTTGAAAAATAATCCTTCCTATATCATGTATTCTACCAAGGACTTCTATATCCCATCACTAGATTTTCACATGCCTCATAAGTTGCTTTAAAGTTTGGATCTTCTCTGTACATTTCTTTGAGATGTTCAAATCCCAATGTGCTTACTTGAAATTCCTGCAAAATTAAATGCCTCCTGCTCAAAGCATCTTCAACCTTGTTAGCATTTCCACTAATATGTTTAATAAAAAAAGTGAAATTATTCATGAATTATGCCCATTTGGCATGCTTTTGATTCAATTTATCTTGCTTGGTTATGAATTGCAAAGCATGGTTTTCAGTATACAAGATGAATTCCCTAGGCATAAGGTAATGCCTCCATTTCTTCAAATCTTGTATCATTGCATATAATTATTTATCATAAGTTGAATCTTTCTTCTTGGAATCATTCAACTTCTCACTGAAATAAGCAACAGGTTTATCTTCTTGGCTTAGGAAAGCACCAATTTCTACCCCACTTGCATCACATCTGACTTGAAAAGGTATTTGAAAATCTGGTAAAACTAGAATAGGTTGCTCTTTAATCTTCTCCTTTAACAATTTGAATCCCTTTTCAAATTCCTTTGTCCAATTAAAATATTGATGTTCATTCCTTATAGTATCCACTATAGGAGCACAAATACTAATAAAATTTATGATAAATTTCCTATAGAAACTTGCCAACCCACGAAACATTCTTACCTCATAAACTGATTTTTGGAGAAGGCCATTCCCTTATATCTCTTACCTTCTCTAGATCCATCTGCAATCCTTCTTGAGAAATCAACACTCCCAAGTACACCAGTTATATCTTCATGAAGGAATGTTTCTTGAGGTTTATTAAAAGTTTCTCTTGTTGCAACCTTTTCAACACCAATTTCAAACACCTCAAATGCTCTTCTTTAGTCCTATTGTAAACAAGGATATCATCCAAATAAAAAATCACAAACTTACCAATGAAATATTTGAGTACCTCATTCATTAATCTTGTGAATGTGCACAGAGCATTTGTCAATCCAAAAGGCATGACAAGCCATTCATATAGTCCCTCATTTGTCTTGAAGGTTGTCTACCACTCATCTCCTTCTCTCATCCTTATCTGGTGATAGCCACTCTTCAAATATATCTTGGAAAAATAATTTTCTCCACTTGAAAAATCCATCAAATCATCTATTCTAGATAGAGGAAATCTACACCTGATTGTTATCTTGTTGATTTCTCTGAAGTATGTACACATCCTCCAACCACCATCCTTATTTGGGATCAACATCATGGGCATTTCACAAGGACTCAAGCTCTCCCTAATCAACCCTTTGTCTAACCTCTCTTAAACTTGTATTCTGATTTCTTCATTTTCTTTTGGTTTCAACCTGTATGCATCTTTATTTGGAAAACTATCTCCTGGAATCAGATAAATATGATGACTAATACTTCTGATAGGAGGTAAAATATTTGGTAATTCATCAACTACTATGTCGGAAAACTCATCTAAAAGCTTTTGTACTTCAACGGGTATATCATTTATAGTAGTGCTAGTTAGAATTACTCTTGGCTTACCAACAACAACAAATTGTACCCCATCTTCCCTTTTGATTTCCTACAAGACTTCCCTTCCACTCATGAGCAGTACACTTGGACCAGCTTCCTCCTTAGTTCCTTCATCTTTCAATGGTAGCAGTACACGTTTATGTCCATTATTTTCAAGGGTGTATGTTTTCTTTATCCCATCATGTATTGCTTTCATGTCATATCTCCAAGGTCTTCCCAACAAGACATGACAAACATCCATGAGAATAACATCACACAAAATTTCATCCTTACAACTGCCAATTTGAAATTCTACTTTGCATTGTTTACTTACCAAAATTTGATGGCCCTTCTATAACCAAGACACCCTATATGGAGTAGGATGTGGCACCTTTTGCATCCCTAATTTCTCCACCATTTCTGTAGAGACCAAATTATCAATATTTCCACTGTCAATGACTATCGTGCATACATTTCCTTTTGATTTGCATGTGGTCTTGAACAAATTCTTTCTCTATGAAGGTTCATGAGTTTCCTTCTCTTCTTTAATCAGAATTCTCTTCAACATAAGTGATTTTCCAACTTCATGAGGAGTCTCTTCTTTTACTTCTATTTCTGATTCCTTTTCTTGAGCTTCTGCAATGTGAGTTCTCTTTGATTTTGTTGGCTTGTTTTCAAGAAAATCCCAAGACATATGGCATGTCTTTCCACATACATAACACATGATCTCTCCTCCTCTACCTCTGCCTCTCGAGAAGTATCTTCCTACTTTGGAGTTTCCTCCTCGGGGTGATGGACTACTAGAGTTTCTTTCTTCCTCATTTGTATTTTGAAATCTTCCCATGGACGATCCTTTTCCTCTATTTAAGCTTCTTCCTCTAGTTCTTTGGCTCTGCTTTCTCGCTAATTTATCCTCTCCTTTCAGAGCTACTTGATAATCATCCTCCACTTTCCTCATGGTTAGGAGACTGATTTCATCCTGGATCTCATACCTTATCCCATTTATATACCTAGCAACTTTCTCGGCATCATCTTCTACATGACCTGCTCTGATGTTCAGTATGTAAAACTCCTTAGTGTATTCCTTCACTGACATACCATTTTGTCTCAAATTCTACAATTTTCTAAACAAGTTCAATTGATAGTCCTTTGGCATAAACTTGGCCTTGAATTTGGCTACCATTCTATCCCAACTCTTAATTTTTGTTTTTCCTTTTCTTCTCCTATCACCCTGTAACTCATCCCAACATAAGGTTGCATGTCCTTTCATCCTAGTTACATCATGCTTGACTTTCTTCTCGTCATCTACATCCTCATAATCAAAATACTTTTCCATTGCATTGATCCAATCAATAAATTCCTAAACATTTAAGTTCCCTTCGTACATTGGAACTTCCATTTTAGGTCTGGATCCTACCTTTGTAACCAATCTCAACAATTGTTCTTTAGTTGTCTCACCTCCTGGGGATTCTCCTTATTCACTAGAGCTTTTGTCTCCAACCTCACTGACATCTCGTGTCTCAGGTTCTCTCCTCTGAGTTTCTTCCATGGATTCCATCCTATCCTGAACTCTCCTTAGTTCAATCTGCAACTTTGCAACTTCTCCCATTGGTGGCCTACCTCATATAGACGACATGGTTTTCTAAAGACAATACTCAACTAGCTCTGATACCACTTGATAGTATGGTTGGACCAATCCTTCAATGGTTCCCTATGTTCAAAGAAGTTTTGTCGTCCTTCTGGTGTCAAAAAGACTGAGGGTTGGGTCTGTGGTCTAACAAATAGATCATTGGGCCGAGGCTTAGTTATTTCACATATGATCGAAGGTTTTGACCCTGGTCTAAGCCCACTCTCAAATCCTGGTCGTAGATATTTCATTCCCTGTCACAATCAAAGGCCCAAAGAGTCGTTCAATGAAAGGACGATCCGACGGTTGTGTTTTAATCAACCATTGAGATCAACGGTCCATGCATCTCAACATGCTATCATGTTATTAGCTTTTCTACCGCACGCGTTAATCCTAGAATGACACGTCGCCAAATCAATCAACGGTCTAGATCTAAAGCGCAACCCCTCCAAAAACTTAATGATCAAGAAACTTCAACATGCACTATGGATCTTCGTTGTTGGATATTATCTTGATCATGATCAATGGTGCTTGTTTCTATTCGTCCACTCGATCAACGATGAATGGGGATCATTGATCTAAATATGATCGACGATCATAGATCAACCTCAATAATTTGTCTACACATGTTGGATCACAATCTGACGCTCTGATTTCTCTTCTAGTTTGGATCTAATGATCGAGATTCAATCCTATATACAATACGATCTGACAACCAAAACACCTTCACTCCAGATCTAACGGTCGAGGGTTGTTGAACCTGTAACATACAAGTTACTCTGCAATCTCATTATCAAATGGAGAATCTAACTTTCATATTCCTTCAATTGATTGTTGGAGAATGGGATCGAAATCAGAATTAAACTAAGAGACACATAACACCATAGATGAACTCAAACCCTGACTTTATTAATTCAATACCAAAACTCAGGATGAATTGTCTCAGAGTTCTCTGAAATCAATACAAACACAAACTCACACTCTCCAACCTCTCACAACCTCACAAATTTCACAATCATATAGCTCGAATGAGCCCTCGTGCGAATCTAAAACCCATACCCTGGCCAAATCTCAACAAACCCTTAAATTACTCACTTTGTTCTAAAAATCAGCAACATAATTACACCTAATACAACAGATTCAATCTAAACATATTCTAGAGGTCTCTTGACCTATCTGTTGCAAATGAAAATTTAAAATTAAGGGAACCAACCACCTTTAGTAAATGTTTTGACCCTCCTAGGGTCAGAATTCAAGATTTCATTTGATGCTCCTGCATCATTATAGTTGTTTCCTTCTTCTTTTTTCCCATGCTACGCTTCATGAGTAATCATTTCAATAGAATATCAAAAACAAATTTGCATAATCATTATTGAATCTAATGAGAAGACGAAGTTACGAGCAAACTTGATTTCTAGTTTCAAAGAAAAAACCAAAAATTTCTGAGTTCTAGCCTACTGTAAGTAGACTTCCTTGTGGAGTCGCCAGATGTTGAATAAAAAATTTGTCACCTATTATAAATGCTCGTAAATATTTGTGAATCCTATTATTATTACTATTGTATAACTAATAGGTGGGGTCCCCAAAGAGAAAATGCAAAAATTGTTGAAGTGCTAGTTTTTCCCGAGCATAAGATACTATTTAAAATGATGCATCACTCAACAATATTATATTATGGTGAAGGATTTCAAGTTTCTTTTATGCAAATTCTTGATGATTTACTGGAATAAAAAAAATAAAAAGTGGTATTACTAAAACAGTTTTTACAATCTCTTGAAGAAATTCCATACCTTTCCAAAACACATACAAGGTTAGTTTTCAATTTCGAAAAATGGTGCATGACTAATGCATACTAAAAAATACAAAGTTGTTGTTGAGTTCCATAGAAAAATATATAGTGTTATGCCAGATACCATACTTAAGAAACATGTATGTTGACGCTTGAAAGCGCAAAATTGGATATTATGCTCGCAAATGATTGTCAAGCTTTATTATTTAACTATATTAATAATATACTAGTAGGTGGGACCCCCTTGTTTAACTTATGGCACTATGGTGGAGAAGATACACTTATATTTTGTTTGCCTATGTATTGGTTGTGACAGAGCTTTCTACAGCTCATCTTCTTCAAATCATGGTTAAAATGATTATGGCAATATGTTGTGAGCAAGGTGATTAAAAAAAAGAACAATATGGTCTTGATTATCTCTCATGAAATATGATTATGTTGCCTTTTGGATGAAAGAAATACACTCCACTTTTAATTTTTGTATATTATCCATAGCAAAGATTGGGTGATCACCTCGACCCTTTCTACTATTGTTATGTGCATTGGTTGAGTTGCAATTGGGTTGTGTTCCTAGCAAGTTCTCATATGAGAAAAATTGATAGTGGCAAGGGGTGGCGCACTTTGGACTATCGTGCACCTTGCAAATTGTAATATGGCAAGTTTGGATATTTGGTTGTATTAATGGTTTTGAATGTTAACGGTATGGTGAGTTGGCTAGTGGGCTTGGCTCGTACTAAGATATGAATGAGAATGTGAAGGAAGAAGTGACATGCAGTAAGTGCACATCACTCAAACTCCCCTCGAGCCTGCCACCCTAATCATTCTTGCATTTTTTCTCTGTTAGTTGTTGTTGCTCCGCCTTGCCCGATCGTGGAGGAAGTATACAACCTTAGTTTTTATCCTTGCACAATATTTTACAGGTATGGGGTTTTATTGGCTCTGGTTGCTCGTAGTCTGTGTAATTCTCAAGTTGTTATGATGTTTTTTTGGAACTGTGTATTTATGGTTGCATCCTTGGTTTCTTGTGGTGGTTGTTCTGAGACTGTTGGCATCAAAAAATGGTCACGGTGTATTTGTTGTGTGTAACGATTCACAGAGATTTGTTGAGTAAAAGTTGTGGTTGAGCCTGCCTTGCCTATGGTTCTGTATTGTGGGTTTGGCTTCCCTATTGAAATGGGTTATCTCAACATTACCTCTAGGTTTTTTGAATACCCCACCTATAGATTGACATTGTTGGTCTTTGTGGTTAGTATACCCGTGCCATAATTTCGATGCCGTGAATGTTTAAGTGGAATTTTCTGAAGGACTAAAACCTTCCATGCCTTGTCCTAGCCGAACCCTCAGTTTTTACCCTGCCTTCTTATGACCTCATTGTCATTGTTGTGTGGTGAAACTTATGAAAATATGAGGGCATTGCTTACCCAAATTTTGGTGGGAGAATTATTCGTGCTATCTTGGTTTGGGAACGGGTTTTTATTGGTCACTTGTTATGTTGCGATAAAGGAAGTGTTGGATTCACTTATTCTTTGGAAGCTATAGTTTGTTTATATGAAGCTCATGAAGTTGATATAAATATTGTGAATTATTGTTATATTATCAGTGATCGATTATAATAATGAAAATATATGTGGAGTAAGCTTTATGTGCTATGCAACTTCCAAACCCTTTGTTTGAATTTCCCCGTTGTCTCTACCACTTACTATCATTGACATATCTCAAACCCTACAATGAAAGCATTGCTTACTCCAGTTTGAGTTGATGAGAGCACTTTTCTTGCTCGGTTACTTGGGAACGGGTTTAATTGGTCCCTTGCTTGGAAATTGTGGAAAGAGTTTGTCCTCACCTATACATTGAAAATTACAGTTGTTGAAGCTTGTGTTCCCGATAACAAATGATATTTGTCTTGGTTAAATCATCATGTTTTATTGTTAAGGAAGCACCTGTGTTGTAAATGTCTGATATTTGAATAGAGTAATACTGCCCAGAATGAAGTTAAAATAAGTTGCATTGAACGGTTTTTTATTTAATGATGGATGAGTCCTGTTTTGGGAGCATTGTGTGTGACCCTATGAGATTTAAAGGACCATTGTTGGGGTTAATGTTGTGAATCGTGGCTCAAATATTATTCTTGTAGCGATTATGATGTTGTTCATAATTTATGTTATATAATGATAATATTGTTACAATGGTTACTATGGTTAAATAATTATGGGCATATCAAATAGTTTACTGTGTAAAATAATTTGGAGGCCAGCGAGCAATTTTGTTAAAGAAGGCATCAGTTTGGATTATTGTTTTGGAAACAGAATATGGTTTAAACTTCGAAATTTTGGACAGAGATATATTTTGATTGCATCAGAGGTAGCATGTTTTTTTTTTTTACTTGAACAATATCCGTAAATTTTCCCTATCATTCTACCATTTTTCGCTAATTACACTCCCTCCACGATCTTGATTTCACTTATTGCATCCTTGTTTTGTGATATAAATTTTAAAAGAAAATTCTATGTGGAAGCGAAAGAAAGATAACATAGCAAGGGTTGATGACTGATATTCTTGATATTTTTATACATAGTTAATTGTTTGGTTAATTGTTGAACAGTATTCGTATATTGATTCCCTATCATTCTACCATTTTTCACTAATTACACTCCCTCCATATTTCCATAAACCTTATCATTCCCTCTTCACATGGAAATTAATGAATGATGTGTTATGAATGGATTTGCATGTATCTCGTGTCAATTTTGGAGACAACTTTTGATTCATGTAAGTAGAGTGTCATGTATGATTTATTAAGAGCTTCATTACTGAATTTTCTATAGGATGACCTTTTTCAGTAGAGGCAGCAATGGCGGAAATAACAGAGGCAGGGGAAATTGGAATCGAGGCCATAGGAGACCTAGATTTTCTATCCATTTTGACGCTGACCCGCAAGATTTGAACCAGTTGTTCCAAGCTAGGTTCTTTAATTGGGTTGGCCATGGGATAATGCTCCCTCAACCAAAAAGACCCCCTTTCTAGCCTCCTCATAATATTCTCGGTATTCCCGTTCCTCCACATGTGTCCTTGTAGCCCGAAGTCCCCGCAAATGATAGTTGGCAAGAGATTTTCCACCAGCCTGTCTCTCACCATCATGGTTGGCCCACTATGCCATTGCCTTTACCAGCACTTGTTAATCCCAATGTTTAAATTGTCCGTGTTGTTTCACCAATTTAGTCTTCACACGCTAGTAAGAGATTGAAAACTGATATTCCCCAACTTGTGAAAGACAAAGGAAAAGTAGTTTCCTCCCCTTATTCTCCCTCCACTGATTCCTCTAAATTTGTTTCTTCTCGCCTTCATTTAAAGGATGATTTCTCCCATGTGATCAATGAGATACATCCCCAAGGGTCCAATCAACCACATTCTTCTTTAGAAAAGTCTAAGGGAAACAACATTGAAAAAAGGAAAATTGCCTCAGAAAGTGGCAAATATTGTTTTTAAAATATGTTTTATGTGATTCAGTTGATGAGGAAAGTGTTTAATGGTTTTCAGCATATTTTGGACAGCAAACCCTATTTGTTATATTTTGTGGATAATGTGGATATATATTCTTTTTGGATATGATATAAATTAATGTTGATATTTAAATATCCAGTTTAAAAGATATTCAAGGGAGATACAAGGGTGGCATATGGTCAAAATGATTATCTTTTGTGTGTTATATTTCATGATTTAAAAGGAAGAAATGATGGGAGCCACAAGGGGTCCCACCTGCCTAGTTATTATTAATTAAGACCCTTAACTATATTATTATTATTTATTACTCCTAAACTAATTAGTTAAGTTAAATCAACTTAACTAAAGAAAATAGTTGAACTACTTCAACTCATTGGGAAATAATAAAAGCTCAATAAGAAGAAGGGAGAATAGAAGAGGTAATAGAAGGAGAAAACAAGACTAAGGTTTGCTCTATAGTTACATGAGATTGTTTCAGTTTTCATTCATTTCTAAGTTTATTCAAAAGCCTAATTCTCTTGTTGACAACAGGGTCTTATTGTAGACAACACGGTTCAAGACTTAACCACACTTTTCAGACGCTTGTTTTAGAGGTGTTGATTCACCCTTGATAGTCTGTGTATTCTTATCTGTTTGTGAAATAATTTTCATGGCTGATAAAGGATATCTTGTAGAGTCAAAATGGAGAGCAGTTTATGGCAAGTTGATCCAGATTATTAATTTCAGTTTTACTTTACTGTCGGAGTATTTTTGTATGGTGTTCATCGGGGATCTCTAAATCAGACTTTGGTCCATGCCCTCACAGGGTTTTGTAAAGAGAAAAGCATGTTTGGTATCTCAGAATGAAATAAAATCAGATTTCTATTATGTCTCATACATGTGTATTTGTGAATTGGTTACTTTTCTCTTTTGATCTCCATGTTTACTTTATCGCAAAATCTGTGTACATTCCAGTATTTTTTATAAATTTTATTTTATATTGCAACATATTTAAATTATAAATCAGCCTCAGTGCTTGTAATTAATACTTGTGGATTGAGTGAATATTTTGAGGCTATAAACCCTGGGTGACATTCCCAACTATCTTGTCCTAGCCATGCAAGATCTGAAAATTATTGAGTAAGGTAATCCATACCTTTTCCTCAACATTTATTTGGCGACCATACTCAGGAGATCTTCCATATCTCTTTGGTTGATTGTATTCACGATTATCTTTGAATATTCTTGTTTTTTGTTTATGACTCTTTGACTATTTTTTCGCATGACAATACCTTCTACAAGGTAGCCCAATATCGAACACGGTCTTAAAGACCAGACTAGCATTGCCTTGAATTTATTCAATACTATCTTAGAAACTGCTAATACCCTGGATGAGATTGAACACTCGTGGGAAGTAATTGAATAAGATATAAGTATCTGTGAATGCTGGGAGGCCAAGCAAAGGAAGCCTATAAATTATTCATATCCCTCCTTTTCCTAAATTTTTATCTTCTTTTTCATGTCCTCAAATCCTCCCATCTCTAGAAGAAGAAGAGGATATTAGTTTACTGGTTCAAGTCCATCCAAGATTCTTTCCACTTGGGAGGAGTTAGTTTACTGGTTCAAGTCCACTTATGGGAAATCTAAGAGCCCAGCCAAACAATTACGGGAATATAATAACATTGGGTACAAGGATGGTGAGACTATTAAGTCTTTCAACCTTTGTTTCACCAAGTTGTATAATCAAATCGTTGAACTTATTCACCCCCAAAACCAAGTTGTTTTTATGCATTACTATAATGCTCTACCTTCCCCTTATCGGCATAGGCTTGAATAAAAATTTATTGACAATATTGGTTCTACTCTTCATACTTGTCTAGAATATGAAGAGAAGCTAGAAAGGATAAGTCTCCCCAAGGGGGACTCAGTTAAACAAACGGACATGTCTGCCCTCTTACAACTTGTGCAAGATATGAATAATCGGATGATAGCATATGAACGAAACGGAAATGCCTCTTCACTTAATCCTGGGGAATCATATTCTTCCTCAACACCTTTTAGGAATACCAATGAAAACAACTTTCATCCCAAATCCATCATGTCTCGTAGTTGGTGTAAATTTTGTGAGGAAAATCACAAAGAAAGTACTTGTGAGGTTAAGTAAAGTGCTAGAGATAAAATCTTTTGAAGAAGCCCGAAACCACCATTGTTGTTCTAGATTGAGCAGAACTGGAAGATGTTATGATCATAAACACTAGGAACAAATCCTATGCTTCTAAAGGAAAATATGACCCTCCTCATACTTCTTCTACTCGAAGCTCATCTTCGCAAGATTCTATTGTAAAAGCTACCAAAACTCTCGACAATCAAGGAGTTCCATCCCTTCTTCCCTCTTCCAAGTATAACATTCTCAACCAATTGGCTAATATCAAGGCCAATGCCACTCTTCTGGACATGGTTGCCATCCCTGAACAACAAAATAATATTAAGAATTTTATGGAAGGAAAAGCTTACACCATAGCCAATATTTCTGAAGAGGTAAAAAAAGAGGATTCCACTGTAAATAAAATAGGTGTAAATAATTTTAGACACCCTGTAAAAAACCCTCCATTTTTCATTTCTATAAAAATTATGGATAAAATAGCCCATTGTTTCCTAATTGACAACGGTTCGGGTCCAAGTGTAATGTCAAAAATCATCATGGAAGAGATAGGTTTATCATGTACTAATGAAATTTCTAGAAGCATGCTCTCTTATAACAGTCTACAATAGTCAACTATAGGTGAAATCAAAGACATGACTTTAGTTCTGTGTGCACATCTTGAAATAAGGACAACCCTCAACATCCAGGTAATCGACATGCTAGTAAGTAACTATTCTATCAACTTAGGAAGAGATTGGAAAGCCTTGATAGGTGCATATATTTCACTTGATGGGACACACTTATCTGTTCCTCATAATGGAAATAATATTATAGTCCTAATGGAAGGAAGAATATGACCGTACATAAAAAGCATTCCACAGCCTAACGTAAACTATGTCAAGGAAGACTTAAGAGTGTACTCCATCTTTGCGGATGAGGGTGACACTACCCTGGAACAAATTGATCTGAAAGATGGTATGTGCCACATGCACTTTGATGGCTCATGCTCCAATTAAGGTAATGGAGTTGTCATTATATTATACTCCCTTATAGATAAAATTAAAAAATTTTCTTATAGGTTATAATTTGTTTGCACGAACAACGTCACCGAGTTTGAATCATTATTGCTAGGCATTGAAAATGATTATAACTTAGGTTGTGGACACCTTACAGTTTTTGGGGACTCTGAACTTGTTATAGCCCTAAAATTCCCTACTCATACATACATGGCATTGGCCCTCCTACTTGCATAATTTTTCAAAGTACTGCTTGTTAGATTACTGAGAGGGGTGGTGAATCAGTAATAACGTAATTATAATCATTTTTCTTCAAATGGTATATCAATGTAGAATTATTATCCAATAATGAGCAGTAATAAATAAACAATCACACACATACACAGTACACCAGTGTTTTACGTGGAAACCCAAATCGGAAGAAAACCACGGAATGTTTTTTCTTATATGTCTTGA
>JASDQU010738845.1:16126-26421 GCA_032191745.1 Picea mariana
TGATTAATTGAATTATCCATGTAATGCAATGGGTTTTTGGGATGAACCAAGTAGGTTT
Source organism: Picea mariana (assembly GCA_032191745.1). Taxonomy (NCBI): domain Eukaryota; kingdom Viridiplantae; phylum Streptophyta; class Pinopsida; order Pinales; family Pinaceae; genus Picea; species Picea mariana. The sequence continues at coordinate 16,185 of JASDQU010738845.1, forward strand.
TTAAGCCCTATATTTGATGTATAAATATGTAATGGGTTGGGAGAATAAGGGTTCGATATGGAGGGTTTGTGTTTTTTTGTTGGGTTCTGTTTGATTCCTATCTGTGAGAGATTTTTTGGGTTCCTGTTCTCTGTGTCTGGATGTAAGGGATGAGAGAGAGAGAGAGAGAGAGAGAGAGAGAGAGAGTGGGAGAGAGGATTGCACTACAGAGCGGCTAGGATAGGAAAAGAGAAAGATGTCCATAATACATCTGTGTAAGTGTAGTGTGCAAGCCTGAAGCACTTAACGAAATATAATAAAGAATCCAACCATTGCGGACATATCCTAGAGTTGGGTGAACCATGTTAAATGTTGTGTGATTTGTATTTTATGTGATTACTAATGAAATTCTATCTAGATGCATAGTAGATTAGTTTTATCTTATGTTTAATCTTTGTGCAGTAATCATGACTATTATAGTAATGAGTTTATGCAGTAATATGGAATATATTGATAATATGAATTTGAATCTCTAAGTAAGTTAATATATAAAAGGGAATAATTACGTGCACATAACTACTAAAGACGAATGAACAACATGATTGCCTCTTATTTCCCCCATACTGCAAAAATATGGTTCTTACAATCCCAATAGATACCTCAGGTGAGAATTCATCTATGAAAGTGGGTAATGCCGAACGGGTTGGTGTCTTGTGGGTTTTGTTGGTCATAGATGAATCGAACCTAGGGCTTACAAACCACGCGCAAGGCCAACAAATGGTTCTGTTGTCGAGACCCGAAATTTGTGATTAAGGGGATGCAGGGATGATTTTAGGGGCTAAATTTCGCTCATGGGCTAATTTTCCATGGTTTTTCTCAAAAAAAGATTCGCTATTCTAAAAATGTTTCACCCAAATTCTATAGGATGAAATTATTTTACCTTAAAAATCGCCAAAATTTTATACAAACTATATAGAATCCTTAGAAATTTGAATATTTTTAGAAAAATATCACTAAATATTTATAGTTGGCATATGAAGGATTACTAAGATTCGCCAAAGTTTCTACATTTTAAAATAAATTTCCATCCTTAAAATCATCCCTGAGGGGATGTTTTGGAGGCCGAATAAGAAGGAGATATTAGAATGGTTGGAAAAGAAGGAATGGGAGTTTTCTCAAAAAGAGAATAGAAACCCTTAGATGAGTGAAAAGCAATGGATGAAAAGGTATGTGTACACATATTTGTATGAAATTTTTTTTCGCGAATTTCCAATTATTTTGACTGAGTGGCTAGAAAGATTAGTGGAGAAAACTAGAAGGTACAGGGCTGCAGCGATAAGGAATTGGAATCTTGAATTGGTAAGATAGATGAATTTTGCAAGTAAACCAAATACTTGTGTATTTTATTTTTTGTTGGATGGCATACTAGGAGGATATATTACAGAGTTTTTAGTAGATTGTATGCAATCATACAGTGTCACAGAAAGGGAATTTTTTAAAGGTCCATGCGAGAGGTTCCTGGAATCATTAGGTACGTGGATAAAATGCTATTGTGTGACAAGTGCATGATGATAATGGACTCTAACTGCTAAAGGGGCTCACACACAAGAGAATCAGGGGATGACAAGAGGATAGACTGAGAGAATGAAGGAAGCGATGAAAAGGAAGAGAGTGATTGAGGATGCAAGAAGAGGGTACACCAAAGGAAGAGTACGAGTTTGGAGATTTTCATAGAGGAATGGGGTACAAGAGGCAAAAGACTGGGACTGAGAAAAAAGTACTGCGTAATGAGCCACAGGGGAGAGAACCTTGCACACTAGTCTAAATCATGGAGATGCCATATATAGGAGTAGAATAAGAGGAGTTTCAGTCTTGTCCAGTAATAGAAGAACCGGTAAGTCCTACCCAAAAAATATATTGTTTTGAATCCACGACCCCATGTGTGTCACCACAATCAGAAATAATGGTTGAAGACTTGTAAAAAGAAATTGTAGGTTACTAGGGAGGACCGAGTAGTACAAATCAGAGTAGTGGAAGTAGTGTGCAAGGTCAGAGTTAGAATCAGAGTCAAACAAGATAATCGAGTGGAGGGAATAGACAAAGAAACATGGAATGGGTAAACAAAACCATTAGACTACTTGATTTCTAGGGAGTTGGGTCAAAGGACTCGAAACAACATTTGTTTGTCTATGAGACAATTCTGGCCACAAAGAATGTCCAAGATGAGGCTATGAATATTACGCAATTGGAAACAACATTTAGAGGTTGTGTGCTAGTCTGGTACATAAATTTGTAGAATACCACACCTACGGATTAGTCCAGGACTTTGGCAGAGAAAAGGCAAGTGCTTCTGAAGGAATTCAAGAAGCCAAAGTTAGATTGATAGTACATCACATAACTGAAGGAGATTAAACATGTACAAATAGAGTCAGTATGGGACTTAAATCAAAGGTTCGAGGATTTTATGGGTAGAATGAATTTGCATATGCTCAATCAACAACATCGAGAATGGCTCATTGTGGGGCTTCTACGACACATTTGCATGCCATTGGTTCAATAGATTATTATGTCACATCCCGAGGTACTTGAAATTGCAATGAAACTGGAATCATCTCCCGTAGGAGATAGTGGAGGGATGACACAAGTTCAAATGCAATTGGATGCATTAACGATTCATCTTGAAGAACTGAAAAAGGGCAAGGAGAAATGTGAGCAAGTATGGTGTACCAAATGTAGGAATGAAAACCACCACAAGGAAGAATTCCCAAAATTCGTGTAATATTTAGTGACGGGAGGGTTGAATCCATTACCAGGAGGAGGATACTGCAATAGATGTAAAAAAAGGGGTCAAAACCCAACTGATTTTTCATTACTACAGAAGTATCAGAGTACCCCAAGGAACTTGTTTTGCAACTTTTGCAAATTAGTGGGACATGAAGAGAAGGATTCACACGAGTTCAAATTAATTAGGGAGCGCACATTATATATGTACATGATTTAGGAGGAGAATGTTGTAGAAGAAGGGGGTGATCCACAATATAATAATCAGAGAGGCTTCAATCCATGGAATATAAAAAACTTTGGCAGAGGCTGAGGTAGAGGAAATTTCAGTAGAGAAGGAAAAGGACTGATTATATGTTATAAATGTAATCAACCCGAACACTTGGCCCACCACTCTCTAAATTTGTGTACAATGTGCACATATTGAAGAGCATTGGACCATGCGGCAGAATAATGTCCCCAACTAGTTGCGAAATACCAGGCTAGATGAAACCATAAAAAAAATCCAAACTAAAATGTGCAGAAAATATCAACCAAAATACACAACGAAGGACCAAGAATAGTAGTTGTTACATGTAGAGGAGGTAGAACAGGGACTGATATGACAAATCAAAGGAAGCAAACTGAAGAATGGGTAAGGAATTCAACAGGCCCTATTCCAACCTTCAATCCTCAACAAGAAAAAGATACATATTAGATAGCAATAAAAGAAGTACTTTTATTAGATTGGTGAGCGTCAGTGTCAGCTACGCCTTAGGTACAATATTGTGTTGTTCCAGAGAAATCAACTGGAAAGGTAAGCACACTAACATAATTCATGAAAATTTATGTAGAGATAATGAAGGATGAAACTGAACTGAGTACATTATATGACATGATTTATCACTACACATGAGAAAGGGAAACTCCCATCGCACAAAGGATGGTAAACCAGGTACTCCGTAGGAAAAGGACCAACAAAGAATTCAGATTCAATGTGCAAATTGGGGAGTATGATGTGGATAATGTTATCTTGAAATTGGGGTCTGACATGACTTTGTTACCTAAGCAGACATGGGGGATTATGGGAACACCCAAGTTAGTATGGTATCTTGTTCAGCTAAGGCTCGCGAATCAACAAAAAATATTACCGATTGGTCATTTGAATGGAGTACCCATGAACATAGATGGGTTGTGGAGTGTGGTAGACTTTGAAGTAATTGAGATTGTGGATGAAAGCCAACCATATCTATCACTGATGGGACTGGAATTGGATTTTGATAACCAGGTGATCATCAACTTGAAAAGGAGGGAGATGATATTTGAAGTCAGATATTTGAAATTTACTACACTCTTGGATCAATCAGAAGGAAAACAATACGTGGAGCCAACCAGAGGAAATGGCATTCACAACTTATACAACATGGAGGCATAGATGGATGATTATGTCAACCATACAATAGATGGTGCGCTAAGTTTGAAAAGTATCAGTTCGTGTGCATCATTGTTAGGGACCTAACCCCACACATAGGTAGAATAATATATTCTCATGTAATAAAGGACAATATTAATAAGGCCTAGCAATAAAGAAGAATAATTTGAATGCAAGAAGAACTAATAGAAGCTTCCTCTTCTAGAAGGATCTTCCTTTAAATGGTTCTTTTGATAGAAATATTTAGTATAAATAAGAGTCAAGGGTATGAGAACTTTTGTCTTGGATATTATTGTAATAGAGCTCTGCTCTGCTGGAGGTTTCCCCCTCGAAGAGGCAAGTGAACATTGCTCTCAGTAATCAAAGTTCTCTTTCTGGTGTTATTCTGGTATCATTTTGGTATTATTGTTGTGTTGTTCTGGTTATATTTTTGTTCATCTACCATTTCTAGCTATTTATTTTTGTTCTGCATAATTTTTTATATCTGGAATATTACAAGTGGTATCAAAGCACTTTCCTCGACAGAAAAATGTGGGTTAATTTTTTTCAGGGTAAATACGTATTCCGACATATTTAAGCTATAGAGATATGTCATTACGAGCATAAACCCGATGTCGGGGATTTGTACATGCAGGAAATACAAGTGGTACTTAAGCACACATATGTTGGCCACCCTTGTAACCTCTGTTGGTACCTCTTCAAGTGGTAGTGCATCAGACAACACCTGTATACGGATCGACCTATATTTCCTGAAGCCCTCTTTAGATAAACTGATCGACCGCCTGACTGCTATAGTGACACCGAGAACAACACTCAGGAAGATACTCTCTAGTACTTGGGTAGTTGGGTAGTACGGCTAAGGGCACAATCTAGCCTCTTTAGTTGGTGCTCTAAGATATTGGGCCGAGTACTATTGTTGGACCCCACATGTATATCAGAGAGCTATAGCACAAGACAAACCCTTGTCTGTAGAACCATTGAATACCTAACCTTTGGGGATAGAAACAAAAAAAATAGAACAAACAAGATCTATTGCCATAGAACTATGTCTCCTACATTCGATTGACAAATTACTACACATTTCTTCCTGATTAATCATTTGGGCATTTCATCACTGCAGTATTCTTCAGATCAGAGTATAACTCTGCACGTGTAAAAATAAAATAAAAAAAAAGCATGGATATTGTTGGCACCATTATTTGAGATCTATTCCATTGGATTTCTCTCTTCGTTCTTATTGCATTCATACCTATCATTTTTAATCAATTTTTTTTTTCCTGTGTGACCCCGTCCACCCCTTTTTGGTTCCCTCATCATTATGGCCCATACCTGTAGCCAAGACTTGCAAGATTTCTTCAATACCTTGGACTCTAATTTCACAGAGACTCGACAAGAAGTGAGACAACTCAGTGCCAATATTGCCACCATCAATAAAAACATGCATTCCTCCATAGCCACCTCAATCGAGAAGCTTAAACAAGACCTCAAACAAGACATTACTACCCAGCTTGAATCTGTCACTACGATGATCTGCACCAAGCTACATATCCCTGCGGATCCTTCTTTATCTGACCCACCTTTGCATACCAAAGGTGAAACTTCCTCTCATTCCCAGAATTTTCAGCCCCATCACTTTCAACGTGACCTATGCCTTCCATGTGTGGATGTGACCAAATTTGATGGCTCAGATCCCACTAGATGGGTAACTCAAATGGAACATTATTTCTCTTTGTACAACATTACATATGACCTGTCCAGACTTTGGTATGGTGTTATCCATATAGATCAAGAACGTTGGCAATGGTGGAAATGGAGAAAAAATACCCACCAAGGGTATGTTGCTTGGACACACTTTCTAGCAGAGCTTTATGAATGCTTTGACACTGACACCAACCATTTAGGCCATTTGACAAAGTTGAAACAATCTGGAACATTGGAAGACTTTATAGCTGCTTTTGAGCAACTGGCTTTTCGTACAGAGGACATGATGGACGTTTTTTTCCAAGAATGTTTTATCAGTGACCTCAAGGATGTGATTCATGCCCATGTCCATATGGCTCGGCCTCAGAGTTGGATGGAGGAAACTAAATGATCTGAGGAAGAACAACAGGTTGTCTCTTCTAAAAACCAAAAACCCTCCTTTATTCCTCGCACTAAACCAGTAAATCCCACTCCTCCTTCTACTCCACTAAAGATCCAAGCATTGAGCAGGGTCGAAATGGCTGAATGCCAACTCAAAGGCCTTTGTTATAATTGTGATGACAAATATTTTTCGAGACACAAGTGTAAGGAACAAAATCTTTGTATGGCCATCTCGGAGGATGTTTCAGAAGAGGATGTTGAGGCTCCCCTTATGTCTATGTCACCTAAACCCACTGACATAACCCCTCCCTCAGCTCCTCCCTAAGTAGAACTGATCCTTTCCATAAATTCTTTCACCAGCTTCTCTGCTCCCCAAACCCTCAAGCTAATTGGTTACATCAGGCATAGGAAGGTCATCATTCTTGTTGATAGTGGAAGCACCCATAATTTTATTCATCACCACATTGCCCAATAAACTAATTTCTATATCTATGTAGTCAATAATTTCCAAATCATGATTGCCAATGGCGGGTCCATGAAATGTGGAGGGCGTTGTGAAAATTTGTGTCTCCAAATTGGTGACTACCACCTAAAATCTCATATGTTTGCTATCGACATGGGTAGTTGTGACATTGTTTTGGGTGTAGAATGGCTAAGGAATTTGGGTCCCATTCTCATGGATTTTAAGGAATTAACCATGCAATTAGACCAGGATTTCCAAAAATATAAGTTCCAAGGCATCACCGATGGTTCCCTAGAGATCATTAGTTCCTATCGCATGGAAAAGAAGATCAAAAAAGGTCATTATGGTGTTATTTCCCAACTCCATGCTATACAAGAAATTGAGACACCCTCTATGCCGCAGGACCTCCAATCCATCCTCTCTAAACATCAAGTGGTTTTTTACACTCCCTAAAGACTTCCTCCTTCCCATGGTGTTCATGATCATTCCATTCCCCTTGTCCCAGGAATCCTTCCTCCCTATATTCATCCCTATGGTCACCCCTTTTCCAAAAAAAATGAAATTGAGAAAATGGTTCAAGAACTGCTCAATGCGGGTGTTATCCTCCCTAGTACGAGCCCCTACTCTTCTCCTATGGTCATGTTCCTTAAGAAATAAGTTTCTTGGCGCATGTGTCCTAACTTTCGCACTCTCAAAAAACTCACCATTAAAGACAAATTTTCCATTCCTGTCATTGATGACCTCTTGGATGAATTGAGTGGTGCCCAGTTCTTTATTAAACTTGATTTTTGTTCTGGATACCACCAGATCTGTATGAAAGAGGCCAAAATTCCTAAGACTGCCTTTAGAACTCATAAGGGCCACTATGAGTTTTTGGTCATGCCCTTTGTCTTATGTAATGCTCCCTCTACTTTCCAAAGCCTCATGAATCATGTCTTTTGTCCTTTTCTCCATCATTTTGTCTTAGTTTTCTTTGATGATATCCTAATCTATAGTAAAACCTAGACAAACTATCTTGCTCATGTGGATCATGTTCTCCATCTACTCTTTCAGCACCAACTTTTCCTAAAACAATCTAAATATGATTTTGGCACCTCAGAAGTCGAGTACTTGGGTCATATTGTTGGCAAGACCGGCGTCAGGGTGGATCCTAAAAAGATTGAAGTCATGCAAGAATGGCCTCACCCAAACACTCTCAAAATATTGTGTGGATTTCTGAAATTAACATGTTATTATCGCAAGTTTGTTAAAAATTATGAAACTATTGCGGCACCTCTCACTGCACTCCTAAAAAATAAGTCTTTCACTTGGACTCCAACAACTGCTCAGGATTTTCAAACCTTGAATATGGCCATGTGCACCACTACAATCCTGGCCCTTCCTAATTTAACAAAGACCTTTGTGCTGGAATGTGATGCTTCAGGGAAAGGAATTGGTGTTGTCCTTATGCAAGAGGGTCAACCTTTGGCCTTTACTAGCAAACAACTGTCTGAGTGAAATTTGGGAAAATCAATATATGAAAAGGAAATGTTGGCTATTCTGCATGGCATTGACATTTGGTGCCCTTATCTATTGGGGAAATGCTTCCAAATTAAGACAGATCATCAAAGCCTAAAATATTTTCTGGAACAACGCATTTACTCCCCAGAGCAACAAAAATGGGTGACTAAGCTCTTTGGATATGATTATGATATCATTTACAGGAAAGGAAAAGACAATGTGGTTGTTGATGCACTTTCTAGAAAATATGAAGATGAAGGGTCCCTTTTTCCTCTCTCCTTTATTGTACCAGATTGGCTCGAAGATGTTCTCCAGGAATGGCTACACGATCCCAAAAGTTCTCATCTGATACAATAATTGCAGTCCAATTCTCCAGTTTCCCCAGGGTACTCTTGGCTCCATGATGAGATTCGATACAAAGGTCATTTGTATCTAAGTAAATAGTCAAAACTTAAATCCACGATACTTTCTGAGCTTCATGCTACACCCACAACTGGGCACTCTGGGTTTTCCAAAACCTATGACAGGGTCAAACATTATTTTTTTTGGGATGGTATGAAACAAGAAATTCATAGTTTTGTGGTTGAATGTGATGTATGTCAACACAACAAGAGAGAATCAGTCAAATCTCCTGGCACACTGCAACCTCTTCCGATTCCACCTTTTATTTGGCGGGATATCTCTATGGATTTTATTGTAGGCTTACCTAAATTGAAAAATAAATCAATAATCATGGTGGTAGTTGATCGTCTTTCCAAGTATGCTCATTTCTATGATCTTCAAAACCCATTTAAACCATCCACTGTGGCTCAACTCTTCATGGATCGGGTCTTCAAGCTTCATGGCATCCCGCATTCTATTGTTTCTGATCGTGACCCAACTTTCACCAGTGATTTTTGGCAAGAACTATTTAAGCTACAAGGCACCCAATTGCATATCAGCACAACTTATAATCCCCAGACTAATGGTCAAACTGAAGTTGTCAACAAGTGTTTGGAAACATATTTGAGGTTTTTTGCCTTGAAAAGGAAAAATAAGTGGGCTCAATGGTTACCACTAGCTGAATGGTGGTACAACACTTCATACCATACAACTACCCACATGACTCCTTTTGAAGTTGTACATGGAAAAAATCCACCTTCATTTATTTCATATTTTCCAGGTGTCTCGAAGGTCCAAGTGGTTGACCAAACACTTACATTTCGAGAGGCTATTCTCCGTACCCTTAAAGAGAATTTGGTAATGACCTAGAATCACATCAAGCAACAAGAAGATCAAGGTCATTCTGAACATCAATTTGCAGAAGGGGATCAGGTGTTTCTTTGACTGCAACCTTACAAGAAAAATTCCCTCAAGGTTGGCCATTGGCAGAAACTGGTGCCCAAATTTTATGGTCCTTATACCCTTCTCAAGCATGTGGGATAGGTGGCCTATCATTTAGCTTTGTCCAATCATTCTAAGATCTATCCTTTTTTTTCATGTTTCTTGCTTAAAGAAGGTGATTGGAACTAAGTGCCAAACTCAAACCAACATTCCTGAGTTGGACGAATAAGGATCCATTTGGCTACAACCACAAGCCGTTTTGGACTAGTGTGAGCATCGTCTGTGTTAGAGAACCATCAATGAAGTGTTAGTCCAGTGGCAATATACAACTCCAGCAGATACCATTCTGCAACAATTTCCACATCTCAAGCCTCGAGTACAAGGTTGTTTTTAAGGGGGAGGACATGTTAGGGACCTAACCCCTCACATAGGTAGAATAATATATTCTGATTTAATAAAGGTCAATATTAATAAGGCTTAGCAATAAAGAATAATAATTCCAATGTAAGAAGACCTAATAGAAGCTCCCGCTTCTAGAAGGATATTCCTCTAGATGGTTCTTTTGATAGACATATTTAGTATAAATAGGAGTCGAGGATATGAGAAATTTTTTCTTGGATATTATTGTAATAGAGATCTTATTTGCTGGAGGTTTCCCCCTCGAAGAGGCAAGTGAACATTGCTCTCAGTAATCAAAG
>JASDQU010738845.1:26517-53208 GCA_032191745.1 Picea mariana
TTATTTATGTTCTGCATACTTTTTTATATCTAAAATATTACAATCATATTTTGAATAAGGTCTAGAGAATTGGTAGCAGAGAATGCATGAAGTATCCACTAGACAATGTTAACGTATAACTCGATCGTTACGTTGGATTGGAATAGAGCTATGTGATCCATCCATGTACGATGGATTAACTGATATAAGCATGTTTGTAAATACATTTGAGTTAGAGGTACTCGAACAACAATGGATGTTAACACTAGATTTGGTACTGAAAGCTACTCCAGCCAAATGGTGGGATGCACACAGAGAGGGAATAAAACATTGGTCACAATGCAAAAATCTAATGCAAATAAGGTTTGGCACTAAGGAAGAAATATTGTGCATAAGTATATAGGTGAAATAAATCTAGAGAATCATGTTGAAAAATGTGGGGCTTTATGTAGTGCAATACTATAAATATAATGGACACACATATTTATACACACATTGGACACAACTTCGAAGAACCAGTATTTGGAATTGGAAATGTGCAGGGAGATAGAATTATGGGAAGATTTGGTCCAGAATTTTAAAATAAAATTTACATTTGAACATGAATCTCCATAAATGGATGCAGTGCTAAATGCTATTCAAATGAATATCTTCTCATAAGAAGGGATGATGGAGGTAGTGCCAATGTGCAATGCACACCGAGTGTTTATGATTGTCCATGAGCTATTGGAAGTGTTATCACTCTATGATTTTCATATGGTTGTTGTATTAAATCCCAAAGGTAACCATTTCAACCTACTTTAGATTGTATTATGACCTTATACAATCAAAGAGGGCTCTCTCAATATCCAAAAGGATTTCACACTTGAGTATATTCAACAATAACACTCAGAAGGTCAAATTTATGATAAGAACAATTTGGTTTTTATAAAGGTTGGTGGTTGAGAGGACATGAAAGGGAGTATAACCATTGGGAAATGGAGTCAGGGAAAGAATATCAATGGTTTACAACTTAACCCAGACTGAGAGCCTCCCTGTAAAACTGAGGAAAAGTAGGCACCATGTTCAACAAGTTGAGGTAATAAAATGAGAGTGAGAGAGAGGAGAAATCCCACTATAATGAGAGACATATAACATAGGATGAATCTCTCATGGAAAATTTTAGAGGAATGAAACAAGAGGATGGCTACCTAACAGAGAACCCAACGATGGATGAATTCTGTGAGGAAAACCATTGGACATATTAACAAATTCAACTACATAAGATGCACCTAGCAATGGATGAATCTCTATATGAAGTTGTAGAGGAATAACCACATAAATATGATAGTTGAAGGAAAGCATCTAGAAATGGATGAATTCGGTAACAAGGAATCAGAAACACATAACAAGCATATTCTATGGTGAAAGGAGCACCAAATAAGGATGAATTCTAGTCACACTGCTCTTAGAAAATTATTGTAAGATAAGAAATAAAACAGGGAAGAGACAGGCTGAACATAAGCATCATGATGAATCTCAGACCATAAATAGGCCTGTTGTATTAATCTCACAGATAAATAGACATGACCTTCATTACATTTGCAGTGGTTTTCCTTCCCGAAGTTGAGCAGAGCCCAGGTAGCTCCTAGAACAACCTCCCTCATGACTTCTAATGCCTATATTATAGCCTAGATAGGGATGATAGTATTACAATTCGAATTCCATCCTCTTTCCAAAGATAGAAACAATTATAAACAAAAAATGACACGTTTTCACTAATTTCCTACTTTTCAGAAGGTGAAATTATGAACAATAGGATTCAAAACGCCACTTGTAATTCTCATTTTATAATATCTGTGCAAAATATGAGAACAATGTTTGTATATAAGCTCGTTATAAAGAAAAACCTCTCTCGGTTTCTTGAAATTCATCTCCAGTTAGATAGAATATATGTCACAAAAACATGTCTCAAACAAGGAATCATGAAAACTGAAAAATAGGGCTCAAAGATTCCTTCGAATATCCCACTCCATGATACCTGTGTGAAAAATGAAAAAGGTTAATGTTTTTGGATCTGTGATTGACAATAACCTCCTTTTAATTTTGAAAATTCATCTTGGTTCACCCATAAATCCTTCTGGAAGTCAACTGGTAAAAAATACCAGTTCAACAGTCCTAGAACAGAGTTTTTGCAGCACATTTCGCAACAATTTCTGTAGCATCTATATGAAAATGCCAGTTTTTGCAGTGCCAAGGTAGGATAAATTTGAAATCCTTTATCATGACAAAAAGGTAATTATGGGAATGAATGAATATTGCATTATTGGACTCATATGTAGGATCAAGTGCTCTTGCTTCATAAAAAATGTTGAAACATGGTGCTTGAGGAAGATGGCACTGTGGAATCTCCTAATTCACAGTGCTGCAAAATAGATTGTAAAAATAACCAAATTTCTAGTGCAAATTCTATGTGCTAACATGAATGTTACAATGTGGTTAAATAATAACATGATGAAGAGGATCCCAAAAATATACAAGTACTTGAGATAGAAGGAGAACGAGAAGTAGAAGGGACAGAGCTTGAATCCACCACATATACACAACCTATAAAGACACAGAAGGTAAACATTGGGATGACAGAGAATCCTTAGTTTGTGTAGATAGGTTATTATTGGAGTGATGAGACATTTGAGAATGTTGTAGACTTACTGTGAGAATATCAGGACCTATTCCTAATGACATTTTCAGAGATGAAGGGAATGACAAGAGACTTAGGCAAGATGAGGATCCCATAGAAACCAGTAGCTAAGCCAGTGTGATAGAGGCCTTACAGGTTAACTATGAGGTACAAGTACAAGGTGAAGGATAAAATATACAGGATGTTGGACTCAAGAATCATCAAATCAGTAGAAGAATCTAAGTGGACTAGTCTAATGGTAGTGTAGGAAAACAAGACATGAGCAATCATGATTTGCATGGATCTAAGGAAGATGAATGATGCGTTCTTACATGAATCATTCCCAACACCATTCACGAATGAGGTACTAGAGAATGTAGGAAGCCCAGAAACTTACTCTTTCACAAATGGGTTCTCGACGTACCATAATATAAAAATTGTGCAAGAGGATCAATACAAGATCACTTTTGTGACTGATTGGGGGAGTTATTAGTATACAGTAATGCCATTCATATTGAAGAATTCCCCCATGGTATTTTCCAGAGTAGTGGTTGCAACATTCAAGGAGTTCACCCATAATTTACTCGAAGTATAATTTGATGATTGGACTGTGTTTAGTCTACTGAAGAATCATATAGAATTCCTCAGTCTAATGTTGGATTGATGCAGACAATGTCATATTTCTCTAAACTTGAAGAAGTGCATTTTTTTATCACCGTTTGGAATTCTTTTGTGAAAACAAGGATTACTAGTAGATCCATCCAATATTGTAGTAATTGTAGAATTATAACCACATACATCAGTCAAACAGTTGAGGGAAACTCTGAGTCATACATGATTTTACATGAAATTTATCAAAGGATATGTGCAGATCACAACAATGATGGAAAAGTTACTGAAAAGGGAATAAAAGTTTCAATGGAATGAGGACTGCCAGAAGGGGTTGGTGATGCAGGAGCATTGTAAGTAAGACAACAAAGAAAGCGCAAGAGCGAAGGATAGCTGGATACGTACCAACACGTATTTTGAATTTCAAAAGAGGATGCATTAATGTAATATCTGAAGGGATGCAATTGTTCTTAAATGTTTTTGGGATTGTAACATAGATCTTGAGCATAGCTATCATCTATTGGTTGGAGGCATTTATTGTATTAAATGTAAAGTAGTTGTAGATTTTATTTCGGTTAGATATCTTAGAGTGTGGGAGGGAAAACTCTAGAAATATCCTTCGCATGTATTGTATTGTAATATTATCATTATTCTCAATAGGAAGAATTAGAGAGTTATATATTAAGAGAATAGGAGAGCAGGGCAGAACAAAAGGCTGTATAAGAAGACAGTTGTTGCTATTGAACGCATGTACAAAAGTACTGAAATTAATATGAAAAAGATTTAATTCAGTTTCATGATGTTGTGGTGATTATTGTTTGCATCTCTTAATGGTATGTTTATAGTTCCCTTACATGTTCTGTTATGCATTTGTTTCAATGTTGTGTGTGTATGTATGATTTCATGTTGAATGCATGAAGTCCATGAGAACAAGAATATGAGTTTCAATTGTTTCGCGTCCTGATAATTCCTGCAAGGAGTGCATTGACAAGTTCTGAGTTTTATCTCAGAAAATGTCAGGAGAGATATCATTGTTTTCATACCAGAAAAAGTGTGAGTATAGCACAGAGTCGTGCAAGGAGTACGTAGGCAGGTTGAAGTCTTATAATTTTCCAACCCAAGAGAAGGGTTGAAGGATTTTTGTTTCAAGGAGTACACAGAAGAGGAAGACGTCAGATAACCAAAGGTTATCATGAGTGTTGCAAGGAGTGCACACAAAGAACCCTTGGAGTTCTTGCGTTTGCAGTAGAATCCAAGATCAGAAGGGATAGAGACTTCAAGGGATTTGAAGGAAAATAAGAAGGTCTAAGTCACCTCATAGAGGTTGACCCCAGAAGAATTGACACCAAGTACTTTGTCTTGGAGCCATTGAGAGTATGAACGGATGGTTGAAATTATCATAAGGAGAACTACCGATTCGTCATGGACCATTGGATCTTCTGGACTGGATTCTATGCCTCCCTCTCTTGCTTCAAGATAATTTTCCGCATCATTAGGGATTTTACGCCTTCTACATCTTCTTCCTCAACATTTCTCCTTTGCACTTCTGAAATGTGAGCTTCATCTCCTCCATCTATTTTTCTGTCAGGATATTCAAAATATTTGTGTCTGATCTTTCCACAGACAAAATACTTTATTTCACCTCCTATGCCTCTGCCTCTTCCTCTTTCTCACGAAAAAGTGTTCTTATCGGCATATTGTTTTTCGTGTGAACTTCCTCCCCTTTCTGGGTAATTATGGGATTTATTTTCTTCATCCTTGGGCTTTTTTAATATGTCCTGGGCAATTTGTTTGCCTCTACTCTGATTTATACCTCTGCCCCTTTGACCTTGCTTTCTGGCCAATTTTTCTTCTGCCTTCAGAGTGATCTAATAATCATCTTCAACATTTTTTATCGTCACAATGCTCATCTCATCTTGAATGTCATATCTCATACCATTCATGTATCTGAATAAATTTTCATCATCACTCTCACGATGACTTGCTCTAATGTTTAGTCAATAAAACTCTTTAGTGTATTATTTCACTGTCATCCCCTTTTGTCTCAAATTTTTCATTCTTCGAAACAGGTTAATTTGATAGTACCTGGGTATGAATTTGGCTTTCATCTTCACTACCATCCTATCCTAGCTTTTGATTCTTTTATTACCTTTGCAATGCCTATGAGCCTATAGTTCATCCCACCACAGTGTTGCATGCCCTTATAATCTAGTGACAACATGTTTTACTTTCCTATCTTCTTCGATATCTTCATAATCGAAGTATTTATCTAGAGCTCTAAACCAATCTAGCAGCTCCTCAACATCTAAGTTTCCTTCATACATCAAGATGTCCATTTTTTCTCTGGCCCCTATTCTTGCAACAACTCTGAATAGAAATTCTTCTATAGCGTCTTCGGCTACAACTTCCTCTTCAGCTCTAGCCTCATTTTCACTTTTGTCTTCACTGACATCTCCTATATCAGTAGCTCATCTCTATGATGTCTCCATAGCATCTAATAGAGCACGAAGTTATCTCATTTCCCTTTCCATGCCTAGATCGTACATTGGTCTCTCTTGACATCTTATGGGTGGCATTGTTTAAATTTGTTCCACGCAGAATTTAATTTACAACTTGTCTTCTGTCTCCTCCTACCTACAGAAAACAATGATTGTAATCTATGATACCACTTTGGCACAACACCCCTACCTCAATAGGTTCTGCTTGACCTACCGGTCTAAGGGTCATTCTTAATCTCCCCTTGAGCCAAAATGGCTCTTCGATTCCTAGTTGGAATCTTCACACATGTAACCACAAGTCCTTCTTAGGAGATACACCTATGCAAATGAGTAATAGGCGTGAACTCTTACCCACGTGACCAACTGATGTTACCACAACCTTTTCTTGAAAAGGTATTTCGTGAAATGCGATTTCAAGGGTATTGGCGTAATACAAACCCAACACTCCACATCCACGAAACCCAAAACCCCGATGTGGGGCCTCTCCCCAGGACTAGATCTGACGGTCATGTGCCTTTTCCTTGATTGACGACCACGATCGCGTTGCGACTTTGCATTTCACGATGTCGGGACTATTTGTGTAATGCAATCCCAATGCTCCAAATCCCAACTCTCGAAATGCCGAGATCCAAAATCAAGAGATCAATGATTCTCATTGATCCAAATCCAATGGATAGTGTTCCTCCTGGGCTTGTGAATGTTGAAATACTATCAGCATTATCCTTTCCACTGATCCACTGGATCCAATGGCCCAAGAGGAATCAGTAATTCTCCTTCTGATAATTTCAATCGTCCATTTAGACTCTCAATGGCTCCAATCCAAAGGACTTGGCATCAATTCTTCTGGGGTCAACCTCTGCGAGGTGATTTTGACCTTCTGCTTTTCCTTCGAATCCATCAAAGTCTCTATCCCTTCTGATCTTGGCTTCTGTTGAAAACTCAAGAATTCCAAGGTTTATTTGCATGCACTCCTTGTGCAACTCATGATAACCTCTGGTTATTTGACGTCTTCCTCTTCTATGTACTTCTTGCAACAAAAATACTTCAACCCTTCTCTTGGGTTGGAAAAGTATAAGACTTCAAACTACTTACAAACACCTTGCATGGCTTTGTGTTGTACTTGCACTTCTGTTGGTACGAGAACAACGATATCTCTTCTGAGCTTTTCTAAGATAAAACTCAGAACTTGTCAATGCACTCCTTGCAGACCTTCGCTGCACTCCTTGCAGGAATTATCAGGACGAGAAACAATTGAAAATCATACTCTTCTTCTCATGGACTTCATGCATTCAACATGAAATCATACATACACACACAACATTGAAACAGATGCATAACATAACATGTAAGCGAACTGTAAAAATACCATTAAGAGATGCAAACAGTAATCACCACAACACCATGAGAATGAATTAAAGCCTTTTCATATCAATTTCAGTGATTTTGTACATGGGTTCAATAGAAACAACTGTCTACTTATACAACCTTCTATTCTTCCCTACTCTCTTATTCTCTTGCTCTACAAATATTTAATTCTTCCCTTCCACACTCTAAGCTATATAATCGAAATAAAAGATACAACTACTTTACAATTAATACACTAAATGACTCCAACCAACAGATGAGAGCTACGCTCAAGGTTTGTGTTACAATCCCAAAACATTTAAGAACATTTACATCCCTTCAGATATTACATTAATGCTTCTTCTTTTGAAATTCAAAATATGCGCTGGTGCATATCCAGTTGTCCTCCGCTCTTGCTATTAATTTGCTGGCTTTCTTACGATTCTCCTGCACTAGTTGGAAACCTTAAAGAAGAAACTTGTGACTACACTAATTTTAATTTTTCTGCAATGGAACAAGGAGTTCCATGTAGATGCATCGTCCATAACATTGAGCACAAAACTATCCCAATGAGGGGAGGGAGACATAAATCACCCAATTGATTTTCCAAGCAAGAATATTTCCATAGAAGAGAAGAAATATACAACCATGGAACAAAAAGCATTGGCAATGGTCTACGCACTATAAAAAATCATACATTATTTATTGAGAACTCACTTTAAAATGTATACACAAAATTTTGCATTAAAGTACTTAGTCAATAACGCAGTGTTGGGGGGGAGAATATTCATATGGCTATTATTAGGCCCTTTGTTTTGGATTATAAGCTACACAAGAAGGATTACAATCCCAATTTTGGTTTGGCATGATTTGTGCAAGCTACAGAAGAAGCTGGACAACAGAGTGAGGAAAATTAATAGAAATCGGTTGCGGAAAAGGACAACACAACGCCAGCAAGGCAAAAGAAGTTTCAACAGAACAAGAAAGCATGTGAGCCCAAAGCGATAACACCCTACTCAAATTATATATATGAGACAAATACGATTGTAAAATGGTTCTGTTTTGTTCAGGTTGTTGTTGTCTATTGTTGATAAGTTGGGTTTTAGTTTTGTAGATGTAATCTGTATACAATTTTGGGTAAATAGAGATCTACAACATGGGTCCAGAGCCAGAAGTCTGTAACAGAGAATTAATTTGTATCTCTGAGGTTGTATCTGATAAGATCTAATGATAATATATTAAAAAGGATCCAAAATTTTGAAATATGTTGCATCATTCTGTGTTTATGTTTGTGCGTTGTATCTTTATAGTACTTCTTTATGCTTCATAAGTTCTATATGATGTTTTTGTGTATGAATTATTTTCACAACCTAAGTAGCTTCAATTCCTACATGTATGAGCTCATATTTGTTCTGTAGTTAGATTGTCTTGTGCAAGATCATGGTGAATCTTGAAGGTTCTGTGAACCCACCTAAGTATTCTCCTTTCCCTTCCCTATCTTTCTATCTTGGTTTCACTTAGGGTGAGATTCCTTCTCTTCAGAGGAGATAAAAATGAAAAAGCTCTAGACTACATGATACCTTTTGTTGATAACTTGAGAAGGACCCTGGTCTGATCAATTCCGTGCCAACAAAATGGTTCCTTTGTCGAGACCTGCTTTAAAAGGGAAACTGTAGGGAGAATGCTTCCTCAGATTCACAGATCTAATATTCACCAATGGTGGGAAAAAATTTGTGACGTCTTCATATGGAAAGAAGCAGAGTTGAGGGGAAAATCAAAAAGATCGAGCGACCAATACGAGATATTTTGGGTTATGTTCCCAGAAGAACTTTTCCCCTGGATATATAGGCTCCAAGAAGCTCCAGAATTCCAAGAATGAGTCAAGAGGATCTGTACTTGGGATACATAAAATATTGTAGTACTTCATCAGCTGGATCATCCAGTCACATGAGCAATTGATTTATGGGTCAATACCACATTAGAAGGATACATTATTGATTTTTCAGCTGAGAATAACCAATATTTTTCACGAGAAGAAGCGGATTTCAAGAAATACTGAAGGGGAAGACTGTTGAGAGAAATCCGCCTGTGGATTAAGGTTTTCTTGATGGAAGAGGGGATGTTGACTATGTCCCCGACTGAGATGACAGCGTAAAAACCCTCTCTTTGGGTAGGGCAAGTTTGGGGTGGAGTCATGGCCTGAGAGAGGGGAGAGGGTTCTTTGACAAATGGGGGAACAATAAGAAATGGACTCAAGAGTCGAGCGATCCTTGAAAAGAGATGCCATAGTTGAGAATTCATGGCATGGAAAGATAAAGAAAGAAACCAAATAGTCTAAGAAGTTGTGGAAAGAAGTTAGACCAGGAGAAGTAGAGGAAAGACAGATGGACAAGTTGTGGAAGATGAGAAGATAGGAAAGACTGTCTAGTCAAAGATTAAGTGAGAGAGAAGTGTAGAGAGGAAGAAGTCCCTAGAAGGGTGGACAAGAAGGAGAAGGTGTGAAGCAAGAGATAAGGAAGATGGCATGGATCTTGAAGAGGAAAGAGAAGATTCATCCCCGATGCCAAGAAATATCGGGAATCTAGTTGAAGAAACCACTCTAGATAAAGAGAATGAGACTCCCCAAATCAAATAAACCCACCTTGAAGTCAGTGGTGCCAGACCTCAATCACCCATACCCCAAGTGTCTTCTATACAAGTGGTACATTCAATACTACTTTTCTTATGCTAATTCTTGTCCAGTACAATTAGTTAGTCAGACACAACCGGGAAGTGCGAGTACATGGAGGGTATTGGGATGCCTTGGTAAGTCGCAACCAGGACCGTTAGGTTTTATTTTGATTGGAGAAGAAATATCGACAATGGTTGGTCATGTGGGAGGTTTGATTGGTCGGTACCCATAATTCTGGGGTAAAGGATATGAGAATGTTGAGTAACATTGGTTCTTGTGTGAAGCAATCTTGAGGTCCAGAGGGACTCCATATGCGAATAAGTTGGTTGAGATCCCAAACTACCTTGAGAGGTTGTGCTCTCAAATGGTACATGAAGGTTATTGAGCTAGGAGCGCCAGGAATGCAAGGTCAATCATTCACACTTGACCAGGTAAGGACAAGGTTTATAGTGGAGTTTAAGATACCTCAGTCAGAACAACAATCTTTGTCTGAGTTGCACACGATTCAACAAAGGGAAGGTGAATCATCCTGGGAATATAGATAGAAGTTTAAAGATTCTATAGGGAGGTTAGCGCATCCAAATCATGAATAACATCAAAGAGAATGGTATATTAAAGGATTGATACCTCTAACACATATTCTTTTAACACAACAACAGATAACCACTTTCACAGATGCCTTGGAACAATCAATGAATATTGAAGCCATGGCAGGATATTCGGGGAGCCTGAAAGTGACTAGACCCCCATCAGATGAAAATTTGGTGCAATTACAAGGGAAAATATCAATGCTTACAGAAAATAGTCAAGAATTGACGATACCTAGACCAAGACCACCGTAGGTCTGGTGTACTAGATGTTACACATAAGGACATATGGTGAACTAATGTCCACAAATGAGGGGAATGTGACCTCCTCAGAATCCGATGGGACCCTCACCAGGACCCACGGGAGGAGTTGCACAAGTATCTGTGAATTTACCATTCCATAACCCCACCCCATATCATGCTTTTCCAGGTAGACAAGAAGTGCCACCAGTTGAGTATTATAAGACTTTTCAAACCCATGGGCATGGGCCGAGACAGTGCCCCATTATTCAGAAGTATTCAACAGTACCAAATGTTGTACACTGTGATTTTTGCGCATACACCACACATACTACTAATCAGTGTAGAGCGTTGGATTCACTTGTAGACAGGTTGGATTGAACAACATTCAGGGTGAATGAAACCCCTCGGGGAACGGGAAGTGGTTGAGGAGGTGGAGTCGGAGGAGATTTCAAAGGAGGAAGAAACGGGGGAAGAGGACCAAGCAAATGCTAGAAATCTGATGAGAAAGGCCATATGGCTAGAGACTGCCCTCATCCAAGGTGACCATGGTGCTCTCACTGCAGAACCAATGGGCACACAACTGAAGACTACCCATAACTATTTTCAAAAAGGGAATATCGGGTACATCAACAAGGAACTAACCTCATAAGTTCAGAAATCAAGAGCGTTATTAGAGGACAATTTCCCAACCTTAATATCGTCACTCGAGGAGGGGTAAATACTGGAGTTGATGTTGATAATTTACCTGATATATAGAAAGAAACACCTAAGGAAGATAGGTATGATCCTCTGGAATAGAAGTTGTTCTTTAAATATGCCATAGACTTATTTCAGAATATCCCTATCCCTGAGATGCAAGAGAAACCACCTCAGCCTATTGTTTACCCTAAGATTGCGCAAGTCCTCGCTTCACCCCTTGCACTCAAAAACCCTGTAGTCACATTGAGATAACCTGAGAAACCACAAAATGTAGTCGACCTTTGGTTTCAGCTATTTTATGATATTCTTGGGAATGAACAATTAATAGAAAAGTTGTGCAATGTGTTATACCTATTTCTAGGGAATGAAGAACCCACATAAGCAAGAGTAAGGACTAATATTCCTGAGAAGAGTACCCAGAGAGTGCATAGAAGGAAAGTATGAACTGGAAAAGAGTTTAGACTAGTATCCCAACTAGACGAGTTTGATATTAAGGATGTTATGCTAGATCTAGGATCTGACGTTAACATACTTCCTAAAAATACTTCAGAAGACTTAGGAAAACCCCAGTTAACATATTCCCCAATTTAGCTAAGAATGGCCAACCAATATTGCATTTTCCCAATAGGAAGACCAGAGAATGTGGAAATAGATGTTGCGAAAGTGAAGATTGTAGCTGATTTTGAGGTGATTGAAATCATGGGGGATAAGGGAACTTATGCTGCAGTACTTGGTATTGATTGGGCCTATGAAAAAAATGCAGTAATTGACCTAAAAAAATACACTGTGACTTTTGAGGCAGACATAATAAAAGTGGTTCAACCCTTGGATCCGTATGTAGGCCCCATATATAGGGAGACAACAGACAACAATATGGAGGGAGAAGACTTGGATCAGTTGTACACTATAACAGTAGGAATAAGAGACAACTACATAAAACCTACTGCTGATGGATCAGTAAGTTGGAGGAGTATACAATCAATGAACGAAGATTCAGAACTGGCATTTGATAGTTGGCAGCAAGACTCAACAAAATATTTTCAAGAAGATGTGCAATTTTCAGGGAAACTATATGGGTTGGAACTGAGGTCAGAGAACACCTAGTATATGATGGTACCTCAGGACTTGACAGTTCTCTAATCATCATGGAAGCAAAGGTATTGGAGGATCAAAGGATATCAGTACTAGATTTATCCCTCTAGGACACCCCTGAAAGATGGCGAGTCAATAAAAAAGTCTTACTCAAAAATTGGGAAAATGTGAAGAAAGCTATCAATTAAAGATTTCAAGATAAGAAGCAGTTGGAATCAGAGATGTAGACGGATTTCAAAGTTTTGAAATTGTTCAACGAAGAGTACGATCCTAAAGCACATATTGAACAATGCATGAAGAAACCAAAAGACAGTGGTAAGTTGCGAAAATACCAACTCGCTTCTCGGTTCAGGTGTTTCCCCATTCACTAGGTCGAATCCCGAAATCTTGGTTCATGCATGAAGAAACCAAAAGACAGACCAATGACTAGCAAATGTTGGCAGATCACTTTTTCAAGGACCTCTCGTTTACAAGTAAGTACCCTGAGCTTGAAGTAGTCCTGCAAAGAATTAAAGAATTCCTTTTTTTAGACAATAGTCAATAGAAATCAGACCTAGTGGTATGTACAAAGCATAACTGAGAACTTCAGAATAAGATTCACCTAAACTTGGACAAGATACCTATAGAGTGTTATAATATTGATAAGGATTTTGAAAGCCTAGATGATTTAGAAGAATTGAGAAACTTAGCCATTAAAGAGACATAAGGGAACAAAGAAATCCAGAACATCATACCCAGTTAGACTGATGGTTCTTATAATCACCCATTGAAGTTGCGCAAAGTCAATATAGAGACCATAGAGAAACCTAAGATAACTATGGTGGGAGATTATTGGGATGAGCAAACTAGTTAAGAAATACAAAGTTTGTTGCGGGAATATGAGGATTTGTTCCCAAAGACATTTTCAGAGTTAAAAGGGATCAAAGGAGTTATGGGAGAAATGAAAATTGAATTAAAACTAGGATCAAAGACTGTGAATCATGGACCATACCACCTTAACCCCGAGGTGAAATAGAAGGTTAAGAGGGAAATAGACAAGATGCTAGAAGCTGGACTTATTTTTGCAGTGGAAGAAGCAGAATAGGTCAGCCCAATAGTCATCAAGAGAAAGAAAGGCACAGAGGATATTAGGGTCTATGTAGACTATAGAAGCCTTAACTCTACCTCTGTGCATGACCCTTTTTCAACACTTTTTACTGATGAGGTGCTAGAACAAGTTGCAGGGAAAGAGTCTTACTCATTTACAGATGGATTTTTGGGGTATCACCAAATAAGGATTTTTGAAGAGGACAAAAAGAAGACCACATTCATAATGGAATGGGGGTCATTTGCATACAATGTGATGCCATTCGTCCTAAAGAACGCCCCTGCATTTTTTTCCAGGACTGTGCTAGCATATTTCTGAGAATTTATTCACAAGTTTATAGAAGTTTATATGGATGATTGGACAGTATATAGCCTACTCAAGGAACATGTAGCGCTACTACATCTAATTTTTGAAAGATGTAGAGAATTGCAGATATCCTTGAATCTCAGAAAGTGTATCTTCTGCAGGGATGATTTTAAGGATGGAAATTTATTTTAAAATGTAGAAACCTTGGCAAATCTTACCAATCCTTCATATGAAAAATATAAATGTTTGGCAATAGTTTTGTAAAAATATTTAAATTTCTAAGGATTTTATATCATTTGTATAAAAATTTGGCGATTTTTAAGGTAAAATAATTTTATCCTATAGAATTTGGGTGAATCATTTTTAGAATAACGAATATTTTTGGGGGAAAAAACATGGAAAATTAGGCCATGAGTGAAATTTATCCCCTCAAATCATCCCTGATCTTTTATGTGCCACATAGAAGTTTGTTGGGACACAGAGTATGCTGAGAGGGAGTACTGGTATACCCAACCAAATTTGTGGTTATTGTGAACATGTCGCCACCTACGAGTGTTAAGCAGTTGCACTCCACGTTGGGGGACATAGGGTATTACCGCAAGTTCATCAGAAAATATGAAAATATTACTGCATCGATAGAAAATCTACTAAAGAAGGCCAAAGTGTTCCAATGGACCCCAGAATTTGATAACGTGTTTGATACTGTAAAGGAGAAGCTCATCGCAACACCTATTCTAATATTCCAAACTAGGAAAACAAATTTCACATCCATGTAGATGCGTTAGGCATTGCCTTGTGAGCTATCTTAGCACAACCAGGAGATGGGGCCATGGATCATCCTATCTATTTCACAAGCAGGAAGTTGTCACAAGATGAGTGAAAATATACAACGACAGAAAGGGAGGGTTTAGCTATGATTTATGCTTTGTAGAAGTTTAGACATTATTTGTTAGGTTCTCATTTTAATTTATTTACCGATCATTCCAGATTAAAATATCTAGTTAACAAACCTGCGTTGGAAGGGAGAATTTGTAGATGGTTTCTATTGTTTCAGGAATTTTCTTTTGAAGTGATCATTAAGCCTGGAATATGTAACGCAGGGCCTAATCACCTGTCTAGATTAGAGTCAGGGGAAAGTGGCAGAGCAGTCAATGATTAGATCCTAAATGCAGTATGGGTTGAGTCCATACCAGAGTACCTGGAAGACATAACAGTCTTCTTCAGCACAAGAGCCTATCCAGAAACATACTCCGCAACCCAGAAACGCCATATGGTGGTTAGAGCAACAGACTGTTAGTTTATTGTAGGGAAATTGTATAAATTCGGACTCGATAGTATCCTCAAGAGATGTGTCTTGGATCATGAAAGACAAGATATACTGTGGGCGTGCCACAATGGAGTTGTGAGAGTTCATGTGGGAGGAAAGGCCATTGCATAGAAAGTCCTTCAAGATGGACTATGGTGGGCCACGCTCTTCAAGGATGCAAAGGTATATGATAGATCATGCGATGTTTGTCAAAAAGTGGGTAAGACATCATGAAGAGATGAATTTCCACTTCGACTAGTTCAATCTTTACAAGCATTTGAGAAGTGACCAGTTGACTTCATTGGGCCGATCAACCCCACAACTAAGAATTTAAAGGCCAGGTACATTATTACCACAACTGACTACCTTACACGTTGGGTTGAGGTAGCATCTATTCAGGATTTTTCGACCGATATTGTTGTTAGGTTCATTTTTGAAAATATTATCACTCGATTTGAATGTCCTAGGAGTTTGACCAATGATCATGGAGCTCATTTTATCAGTAGTACCATAGAACAACTTACAACAGAGTTCTTGATCCAACATCATAAAAGTAGTCCCTACCACCCGCAAGATAATGGAACAATAGAGGAATTTAACAAGATTTTGGAGAGAGGGTTAACAAAGGTTTGTTGTGCAAACAAGGAATATTGGGATGACAGGGTTCCAATAGTACTATGGGCTTACAAGATAACCACAAAGAAACTCCACAAGTACACTCCATTTCAGATAGTTTATGGGAAAGAGGTTGTGGTGCCTGTAGAATTCATTACTCCAATTTTGTACATTGCATAGATCACACACATTTCAGAGGAAGAATCAGTTGCACAGAAACTCATGGAGTTACAAGAACTTGAAGAAAACATGTTTTTAGTAGACTTCAATCAGTCAGTTGAGAAAGAAAGGCAAAAGGATTGGCATGACAAACACATCAAGACTAAAGTATTTTCATAAGGAGACAAGGTCCTACTCTATGATTGTCGGTACCAAAATCATCCAGGCAAGTTGCACATGCATTGGTTGGGACCATTTATAGTTGCGGAGATCCAACCTTCTGGAGCAACCAGACTTGCACAACTGGATGGTATGTTGTGGCCAGGATGGGTGAACAATGCTCGCTTGAAACCCTATATGTCTCATAAGTGAGCTAAAGGATTGTTTCTATAGTCCAAAGGAGCATGTATAGTAGTTATATTTGAGTTTTTCTACAATTTCTATAAATTAAGTTAATAAAATTGACGTGTGCAGTGTTGTGCCACGACATGTAG
This sequence comes from Picea mariana, assembly GCA_032191745.1. Taxonomy (NCBI): domain Eukaryota; kingdom Viridiplantae; phylum Streptophyta; class Pinopsida; order Pinales; family Pinaceae; genus Picea; species Picea mariana. The sequence goes on from JASDQU010738845.1 coordinate 42,866, forward strand.
TTCATTTTTTTTTTGTCTAAGTGTTGTTTGATGCAGAACTGCTTACTCAGCAGTGTAGGATCATAAGCATCAAGAACCCATTAATGAAAGTCATTAATATGATGGGGACCCCTTTGTGGTCGGAGGGGGAGTGAATCTAAATTAAATCTCAGTCCATGTGCCACACAAACCCAGTTGAGTCACAACCTTTATTTCTATTACAGTACCCCATCTGAATTTGGTTAAGCCATAAATCCATGATATGTGAAGATGAAATTGGTATTCGCACCGAGATTCTCATCTGTCAAACGGTAAGGTCTGAAATCGACCACATCCCTGTCCAACTTGCATAGTAAATTCCAGAATAACCCAATAGGATTTACCCCATTAACCAGTCCTGTCGGACAATTCAGATCCAAGTTGCGTCTATAGGTTAATGATGAAAAACAGTTATTACTGTAATTGCCAGCTAAGCCTGAGTATAAGGCTTTGGGAACTCGCGGTAGGATGAATTGTTTCCCATAATGCACTTAGATATTTATGAATTCTAAAGAGTGAGAAAGCATGTGTAATCCCTCAACTCGTAGTTGTGATACTCAATCCTTGGTTTGGCTATGGAATTTGTTGTTTTTTCATATTCACAATGTCGAGAGCTATAGAAATCTGAAGCACCATTTCCAAAGATGCACTACCAGATGAACCCTGTGACCCCCAGGTTGAGGTCATGGGTCGTATCAAGGGGAAGGTGGAGCAAGTCAAGTTCCTCGATCTTGACTTAACAGACCAAGTCCTGTTCCCCCAGATGAACATAGAAGTTTTCTAGAGTATCTCTCCAGACATGTTGGGAGGCATGTAGTTTGTGCCAAAGCCCGAATTTATCAACTTGTTCAACTCAACCATCATGAAGCTTGGGGACGTATCGGTGTTCGATACCACTGACGAAGTTTCAAGGTGCTTGAAGTTCCTCATCATTAAGGTGCACGACATAAGTCTGTGGTTGGATAGGAGATATCCAATCCACACAAGTGATATCCACCAACTTACTGGACTATCCCTCGAGGGTGAGGACGTGTCTAAAGAATTCCAGTGTCCTAGAAAGAACGACAATAATAAAGAGGACACCATCCTATATGAGAGGTTCCACATGCAGAGGGGGGTTGCACAACCAAGATTGACCCCATACTACCCGAGACAGTCAGGACTAGCTTCTACATCATAAATAACAAAGTCATGAGGTATTACTACAAGGGAGAATGCACACTGGATGCATTATCAGTGGTGGATGTTTGTGCCGATGGAGTTGTCTTCAAATGGTGTAGCTACCTGTTGGAGGAACTACTTATGGCTTGAAAGAAAGCCCAGGAGAAAGGTGGCACCTTCACCTATGGACAATTGTTGCTTCCATTTGCAATGCTCAAGTGGACGCCACTCGCTGGAAGACCGTTGGTGCTAGTAGATAAGGGGCACCTAGAAAAAATGTTTGAGCCCTGGAATTCAAGGGAGGACTTGGAAAACACTACCTTCAACAACATGACGTTCACCAAGTGGTATAACGAGCTTATTAATGCAAAACAGAGGTTTCACATCCCATGGGATCTCCTTCACTGCAATACGAGGAACATAGCCTTTAGTATGAACTGACACCATATGTTTGTCTGGACGAGGTATGCCAACAAGGAGGACTTCTAGTCATGGATGCTTCCATTATACTTGGATGAGGATGCCTTCAACAAGGAGGTAATGTCATGGCTTGGACTCAAACATAGCCTGCGCAAGTCGGGGATGCACTATGTTTTTCCCACCAAGCTGCTGAAGAAAGGTAAATAATTAGGGGTAGGACCAAGCTTAGGCTCAAATCCACATAAGAAAGAAGATCTAGCACAAATAGACTCTAAATAAGAGGAGGAGACATAACCATTAGAGCGCAAGAAGAGGACATTGTTGATGTTCCCGCAACTACTAGAGCAAGTTGTGTTGACAGGAAAGGATGTTAATAAAATACTTAGCACTGCGTTCATTACAGAGCTAGTGGACAAGAATCTCAGGATGGGGGTCTCACCAAGAAAGGTTTTGAATCCCCAAACCATATCATCCACCATCCCCCACACTCTCTCAGCGGTTTGAGCAGTCCCCATCATACATATCCAAGATGAGCCTGAGCCTGACACCCCGCTATCCACCATCATCACTAAGCACCCTCCATCACCACCAAAACCCTAGTCACCACCTCCAAAAATCGACATTCCACCCCAAACCACTAATCCAAAACCTATGCAACTTGATCCCCCAGAAATACCTGAGTAGAGGCCAGAACTCCCTGGTCCAAACCCAAAGTTACCCAAGTAGATACTAGAACTTCTTGATCCAAATGTAGAAGTACTTGCAAAAAGACTACAATTGACTGGCCCAAATCTTGAATCCCAGGAACAACAGATTATACCTTTTGTGTAGCATAAGGACACTCCATCCTCAATGAATATGTAAATGGTGGAAAAGCTGCAAGTCCAAAGTCCCCAAAACATTTCCTCAATAACCAAGGTTGAGGGTTCCATGGGAAGAACGACTCCAAAAGCAGAGGCACACAAAGATGTGGAGTTACCAGAGGTTCAAAAGGAACCAAAGACAACTTCATGGAAAAGCACAAATGGAGCTATTTCTCCATAACCCTCAGCAGTGCGCATAGTTGTTGCAACTTTGCCTGGCCAAAAAAGAGGTTCTAATGCTCTTTCCATGAGCGTTGAGGTTGAGGCTTGTTCCAAGACCATCCAAAGGAGAGGATGAGGTAGAGACTCCCTCAGAACATTCAATGACCAGTGGAATCCCACTACAGGTCTGAGCACCTAGGGATGCCACCCCTTCTTCCACTAACCTTACACAATGGCCAACAATGCAACTAGTTAGAATGATCAGAGCCTCAACTAATCAATTGGACCAGAGGCTCCAGTAGGAAGAAAGGTTTGTAGAGTTTGCAAGGGAGGAAGTGCTCCTTGTGAAAGCATGCAGAAAATAGGAAGCACATGCCAATATCCAGGTGGAGCACAAACTGGAAAGAGTTCAGGAAAGGCTTGTTGAAGCCTGGCTAAAAATACAGAAGGTCGCACCCTAACTTCCAGAATCCAGTGATGCAAGAGAGCCTGAGCAACAGATTGAATTACTACAAGGAGCATGGTCACAGTTGGCCATTCACGCCGAGCATCTAGAAGTGCAGTTGTGACAAAGTCAGTAAGAAGCATAGCAACAACCTTAGAAGTTGCATGAGCAGATGGAGAAAATATTGTTAGAAGGAAACAATGCCTAAGCAACACTACACAAGTGCACAACTAAGTGCACAAATATTTTCACAGAAGTAAGCGATTGGATGGGAATCGTCTCTAGGTGCAACCAGAATCTAGAATACAAGCACGCTAGAATCTAGTTGTTGAATGAGAAAGTTGTGGCTACTATGGATCCGTTGGAGAAAAAATAGAAGTTCGATAAAATTCAGCAAGAGGAAAATGAGTTGAATGCTCTATTTGAGGTGCAATTTGTAGCCAAGAAGGAGTTACGCGGCTTTCAACCTATCATTCAGACAATTTACATGCAAATGCATCAGGTTGACACAACAAAAAACTATGAATGAAACTCTTTGGTTGCTTCCAAGCCCAAAGGATGTATCATAGACATGACCTAACAGTTCGTCGTCAAGGCCTCACTCCTTGCCAGGAAATGGCAGGATAAAGTTGGGATATTTCAGGAAGTAAAGAAGTGGGCCTTGGAGTTGGTCCCTTCATTTGAATAGGTAGAGAAAGATAAAGCACAATTAGAAGAGGACAATAAAGAGGAAAAAAAGGACAGGGGAAAGCAACAGTTGTTCCTAGAAGCTGTGAAAGAGCCAAGTACTTGACTCGAGGGCAAGTCAAGGCTTGTGTCCAGAGCTTGTTGGGCCCTTCATTTTTGGATTAGAAGCTATGAAAGAAGGATTACATTCCCATTTTTGGTTTATAATGAGTTGCACAATCTACATAAGAAGATGGTCAGAAGAGCAAGGAAAAGTAACAGAAATCGGTTGCGGAAAAGGACAACGCTCACCAGAAAGAAAAAAACAGTTGCAACAGAACAAGAAAGCATGTGATCCCAAAGCCAAAAGACCCTACTCAGCTTATATATATGAGATGAATATGATTGTAAAAGGGTTCTGTTATGTTCGGGTTTTTGTTCTTTTTGTTGTTGTCTATTGTTGATAAGTTGGGTTTTAGTTCTGTAGATGTAATCTGTATACATTTTTGGGTAAATAGAGCTCTGTGACATGGGTCCAGAGCCAAAAGTTTTTAACAAAGCATTACTTTGTATCTCTAAGGTTGTATTTGATAAGATTTGATGATAATATATAAACAAGGATCCAAAATTTTGAAATATGTTGCGTCATTCTGTGTTTATGCTTGTGTGTTGTATCTTTATAGTACTTATTTATGCTTCATAAGTTCCATTTGATGTTTCTGTGTATGAATTCTTTTCGCAACCTAAGTCACTTCAGTTCCTATGTGTATGATCTTAGATTTGTTCTGTAGTTATATTTTCTTGCGCAAGATCATGGTTAATCTCGAAGGTTCTGTGAACCCACCTAAGTATTCTCCTTGCCCTTGCATATCCTTGTGTCTTGGTTGTGCTTCAGGTGAGACTTCTTATCTTCGGAGGAGATGAAAATGCCAATGCTCTAGACTACATGACAAATTTTGTTGGTAACCTAATAAGGACCCTAGTCTGATCAATTCTGTGCCAACAACTATTATTATTTCAAGAATATGACTTTGAGGTTGTAGTAAAACCAGGGAAGCTGAATGCAGGACTAGATCATCTATCATGCATATTGTCAGGAGAAGATGCATACAACTTATATGACAACTTCCCATATGTGAAAATATTTGTAGTGAATATGGTGGATGATTAATTGTCGTAACTCTTGCAGTTCCTAAGTACAGGTATGGATCCATCAGACATGATAGTTGCGCAAAAGAAGCGACTAGTAGTGAAAGAAAAAAATTATCGGTTGATTGCAAGGAATTTTTTCAAGATGGGTGCAGTGGGAATATTGAGACGATGTGTGATGGAATAAGAAAGACCGATGATACTTGAATAAGTGCATGATATCTTTGTAGGAGGAAATTATGTAGGGTGAGAAACTGCAAAAAAGATTTTTTGTGTAGGGTTTTGGTGGCCTACACTGCACAAAGATGAAAAGGAGTACTGACAGTCATGTGATGTATGCAACGAGTGGGAAATACATCCAGGTGGGATGAAATGACTTTAAATCCATATTTAACATTGCAATCATTTGAGAAATGGGCCATATACTTTGTAGGGCCAATAAACCCACAAGAAAGAATATTAGGGGAAATGTACATAATCATTGCAACATAGTACTTGTCAAGATGGTCAGAAGCAGTACTAGTTACAGATTTCACCATAGAGACTTCTACAAGGTTTTTGTTTGAGAATGTAGTCACAAGGTTTGGATGTCCATGCATATTACTCGGTGATCAAGGTACACATTTTCTGAACAAGACAATTGCAACATTGATTGAGGAATTCCAAATTCATCATTTAAAGAGTACCCCATATCATCATCAGGCCAATGGAATAATGAAAGATTTTAATAAGATCTTGAAGAATGCTTTGACAAAAAAAAGAAATTTAGGGAGAGATAATTGGGACTTAAGAGTTCATGTAGTACTATGGGCTTAGAGGATTTCAAGTAAGAAGCTGAAAAGGTCAAAGTAGTCAAAGTGGTTTAAGAGATTTTAGAAGGTAAATAATAAAGTCAAGTGATGAGTGTAATATAATTCAAAGTGAATACAAAATAAATTATTTAAATAATAAATTTAATGGAGAAATTAGAAGTGGGTTAACCCTAAAATAAGGAAAGTGGGTTAATATGGTTAAAAGGTAACCCCTTCAGGAAGCTACATGAAAGTATAAATAAGAGGCAAGACTCTCTCATTTTAATTACACTTCATAATATTGAATATCTATAGGTGATTGAGGTAACAAAATGATATCTAAGCTAAATTCTTTTAATAATGCTTTCTAAGGTATGTTATTTACAGGTCATCTCACCATTTTTGCAATAATGGTTTTTTCTAAAATGATTCAGACTGTGAAATTGGGAGGTCATTGAGGAAACATATCAAAGTATTTGTGGTACAAATTTCATCTTGTGGGTCGTTGTATTTTTGGAGTTACACTCCATGGAAAATAAGGTTTGTGGCTAGTCCCGAAACTAGTCTAAAACAAGTGTTTCGGGTAAAAACGTCATAACTTCTTCATAACAGATCAAAATTGAGTAAGACCAAATGTTTTGTTTAGAGTAAAGTATGTAGTATTATGTGTATAATTTTCAGATCCATACAACAAATATTCTGTGCGGGGCACGCTCTACAAGTTTGCTCTCTAGAATAAGCCAAAATTCAACAAGGTATGTCATTTTTGCTATAACTCCTTTTCTCAGAGGTTCCAAGTAGTCAAGTCTGGAGGAATTGCATAAAATACACTGAAGAACATTGTGTACCATTTTATATCTTTATTCATTACAGGTACATAGTTGTGATTATTTCAAGTTAGGGTTGTTGACTAATCCAAAATTAGTCACATGAGACTAAAGTAAAGTTTGATGAAAAATGTTAGTCTCTTGTTGTTAAAGTTAAGGTTTGCAGGTATGTGATATTATACACTAGGTCTATTACAAAGTTACAAATAAGATTTGGATGATGAAATTGATAAGGGATTTTGGTTGAGGTACATGTTGGGTACATGGTTGAGACAAGTAGTTGATGAGTTGGCACATACATGAGGTCTATAGTTGATGATGTTGGTACATCTTGATGAGTCATAGTTTATGTGTATTTGATGCATGATTGGTACATATTTGGTGCATGGTTGATGCACTCATTGATGGTGCAGGTTGAGGTATAGGTTGGTGCATGGTTGATTCTCTTGTTTATGGTACATGTTGATTACAGGTTGAGGTACATGTTGGTGCATGGTTGATGCACTTGTTGATGATACATGATGATTACAGGTTGTTTGGTGTAGGTTGGTGCATGGTTGATGCACTTGTTTATGGTATAGGTTGATTACATGTTGATTGGTACAGGTTTACAATAGTATATCTCACAATGATAATGTGACAATGGTTCCATCATTCTACTTATATTACAGGGTGGTTGGATGGGGCAAGGACATGTGGTTATAGCCACCTTCCAGTTGTATCCAGAGAACATAGGGGGTTATATCCTCCTTCTGGTTGTAGTCAAAGAATTGGGGAGCTGGAGCTTCCTTCAGGTTGTAGATTGATAAACTAGGGGGTTGGAGCCTCCTTCCAGTTGCAGCTGGAAAACAAAGGAAGTTGGTGCTTCCAATGAATGTAATTCTTAAATACATATAAGAAAAAGAATTATGTGGTTTTCTTCCGCTTTGGGTTTCCACGTAAAAACATTGGTGTACTGTGTATGTGTATGATTTCTCATTTGTTAATTATTTATTCACTTTGAAACTATTGGATGATAATGATACATTGATATAACACTTGCATTTTGTGGTTAAAAGGGATAATTTATCTATTATTGATTCACCTCCCCTCTCAGTAATCCAACATTTGGAATCAGAGCAGGTGCCTTCAAGAATTAGTTTAGCCATTGAAAGGTAGATCATGGAGAGAAAATACATGTACAAACATGGAATACCATAGTTTGATGGACAAAAGTATGCATTCTGGAGCAGAAGGATGAAGACATATATACAGACACAGGGATTTGAAATTTGGCAATTTGTGGTAGATGGATACAAATAACCAACAGTTCCTCCAACAAGTGAAAGATAAATAAAACTCGGTCAAAATAATTCCAAAGACACAAATGCACTTATGAATGGTCTTGGTGAATCAGTATACACCAAAGTTATGCATTGTAAAACCACTAATGAGATTTGGGACAAACTTCAAAATATTTATGAAGGATATTCAAAAGTCAAAGAAGAAAAGCTTCAAAGTTATAGAGGTCAGTTCGAACAACTAAAGATGAAGGAAGATGAGAATATTGCAACTTACTTCTTATGAGTCGATGAAAGAGTAAATGCAATCATAGGATTGGGAGAAGAAATTAAAGAATCTGTAATTGTTCAAAAGGTACTGAGATCTCTTCCTATGAGATTTGATCCTAAGATATCAGCACTAGAAGAAAGAGAAGATCTAGACTCAATAAACATGGATGAACTACATGGAATATTCATAGCATATGAAATGAGAATGGAACATGAAAATCCAGATATAAAAGAAGCATCTTTCAAAGCATCAAAAAGGTCAAAGAAAAAGGGAAACAAAAAAGGAAAAGAACATAGAAACAACAGTGACATCTCAGAAGATGATGAATAAATGGCCAATTTTGTCAAGAGATTGAACAAGGGAATCAACGAAAAATATAAAGGTAATCTTCCATTGATTTGTTTTAATTGTCATGGTATTGGTCATTTTGCTAACAAATGTCCTCACAAGAAAAAAAAGGAGAATGATGAAGATTACTCAAATATCATAAAAACATATAAAGGCAAAGGAACCACAAATAAAGTTTTCAAGAAAAGCTTACGCACCAAAGAAGACATCTCCTCATCGGATGAAGATGAATCCAGTGACAGTGAGACAAAAATATTTCTATTCATGGAAGTATAAGACTCTGATAAAGAAGACACCAAAGAAGATTAAGAAGAGAAAGAAGTTGACTACCGAGAAGAATTGTTGACTTCCATAGAAGTTATAAGAAGAGAAAAGAAGAAAAACAAGAAGCTACAAGAAGAACTAGACAAGAAGGAAGACACTCAAGAAATAGAGCATATAATCAAATAATTTAAGGTTCAAATAGAAGAATATGAAATAATTAAAGAAGCACTCAAAGAAAAATTAGAAGAAAGAGACAGGAGCATTGGAAATTTGGAAGAAGAGATTGTCACATTGAGAAAGGATCTTCAAAAGAAAAATATGCATAACAACTCAAAAGTTTTGGATGACATTATCACCAATAAAAGGCCTCATCATGACAATTCTAGACTTGGATAGAATCAGACAGAAAGGGATCAAGCTCCATAGAAACAGAACAAGAAACATATCAAAAAAGTTATGCAGAAACAATCAAAGGGGATAGGAAGACCTACAAGGAAGATTACAGGGACACTCCTCCACTGAGAAGACTCAGATTTCAGAATCAATGACCGACAGAAACAAATAGGCCTCAGGAATAAGAAGGATTCATAAGAGTAAATACTTTCAGAATATCTTCAACTCCCAGGTATCAAACTATATTTTTTGGTTTATATTATGCATGCAATAATTTTGGACATAAGTTGTAAGTTGCAGAGCTAATAGCAAGAACATAAACAAATTTGAAATACATACACAGAATTGTTATCCAAGAAGGTCTAGTGAAACACAGAGAAGAATCTACAACATGTTTGAATCATTGAGCACTAAAGTAAAATGCTACAAGTGCAATAAATTTGGACACATGGTCAAAGATTGTAGAATGACAGTCCCTCCTAGAGAAACACAATAGAACAACAATAGTCACATACATGAGCCTCAGAAGAGAACATGGATAAGAAATAAGAATCAATATAACAATGAAGAATGCACACTCGTTCTACAAGCTAAGTAGAAGAAGCATGGTTGGTATGTTGAAAGTGGCTATTCAAAACACAAAGAATAGGTGAACAAAGAACAGGTCCCAGAGATCGCAAGGCTGGAAATAAAATGAGATGAAGAAAATTCTACAGAGAAAATGAAAGATGAGGGATACATACAGGTTTAGAAAATAACTGAAAGAAAAGAAGGATAGGTAAATAAGGAACATGTTCAAGAGATTGTACTTTCAGGGACTGTAGTGAGAGATGAATCTGCAGATAGAAGGAAATAAGTTAGAGCTCAGAGAGATGATGAATCTACCAATGAATATGATGATGAATACACATCATAGAAAGAATTGTTCTGAGCCATCCATCTTAGAGACTCCCAGATTATATGAATAATAGGCAGGAGGAGTCTATGCAGTAGTTGATACAGATTAGAGAACCATCCTACAAGCATATTGCATAGTTTTATTAAACATAGTAATGCTTAGAAACAACAATGACAAAACTCCCTACAAGCTATGGAAAGGAAGTGCAGACAATAACCTCTGCATCAAGGTAACTCAAGATAGTATTTTATTAATTGAAATTTATGTTGATGATATTGTTTTTGGAAGTACTAATGATAGGTTAAGCCACAAATTTTCAAAGGACATGTAGGATGAAGTTGAAATGTAATTACTCGGAGAACTATCCTTCTTTCTGGGTCTTCGAAT
>JASDQU010738845.1:53258-73153 GCA_032191745.1 Picea mariana
CCTGTGAACATTGCTATCTGAATCAAGTGTTATTTCTGTTCAAGTGCTATTTCTGTTGCTATTTCGTATATCATTTCTGTGTATTGTGAAGATTATGCTGGATATTATACTGTTATTCTGTTATTTCTAGCATTTCGTTTCTGTTCTGCATATTTTATATATCTGGTATCTTGCACTTACTCATTTACAGATGGATTTTTGGGGTATCACCAAGTAAGGATTTCTGAAGAGGACAAAAAGAAGACCACATTCATAATGGAATGGGGGTCATTTGCATACAATGTGATGCCATTCGTCCTAAAGAACGCCCCTGCATTTTTTTCCAGGATTGTGCTAGCATATTTCTGAGAATTTATTCACAAGTTTATAGAAGTTTATATGGATGATTGGACAGTATATAGCCTACTCAAGGAACACGTAGCTCTACTACATTTGATGTTTGCAAGATGTAGAGAATTGCAAATATCCTTGAATCTCAGAAATTGTATCTTCTGCAGGGATGATTTTAAGGATGAAAATTTATTTTAAAATGTAGAAACCTTGGCGAATCTTACTAATCCTTCATATGACAAATATAAATGTTTGGTGATATTTTTGTAAAAATATTTAAATTTCTAAGGATTTTATATCATTTGTATAAAAATTTGGTGATTTTTAAGGTAAAATAATTTTATCCTATAGAATTTGGGTGAATCATTTTTAGAATAACGAATATTTTTGGGGGAAAAAACATGGAAAATTAGCCCATGAGCGAAATTTATCCCCTCAAATCATCCTTGATCTTCTGTGTGCCACATAGAAATTTGTTGGGACACAGAGTATGCTGAGAGGGAGTACTGGTAGACCCAACCAAATTTGCAGTTATTGTGAACATGCCGCCACCTATGAGTGCTAAGCAATTGCACTCCATGTTGGGGGACACAGGGTATTACCACAAGTTCATCAGAAGATATGAAAATATTACTGCATCGATAGAAAATCTACTAAAGAAGGCCAAAGTGTTCCAATGGACCCCAGAATGTGATAAAGTGTTTGATACTATAAAGGAGAAGATCATCGCAACACCTATTCTAATATTTCCAAACTAGGAAAACAAATTTCACGTCCATGTAGATGCGTTAGGCATTGCCTTGCGAGCTATCTTAGCACAACCAGGAGATGGGGCCATGGATCATCCTATCTATTTCGCAAGAAGGAAGTTGTCACAAGATGAGTGAAAATATACAATGACAGAAAGGGAGGGTTTAGCTATGATTTATGCTTTGCAGAAGTTTAGACATTATTTGTTAGGTTCTCATTTTAATTTATTTACCGATCATTCCAGATTAAAATATCTAGTTAACAAACCTGCGTTGGAAGGGAGAATTTGTAGATGGTTTCTACTGTTTCAAGAATTTTCTTTTGAAGTGATCATTAAGCCTGGAATAAGTAACGCAGGGCCTAATCACCTGTCTAGATTAGAGTCAGGGGAAAGTGGCAGAGAAGTCGATGATTAGCTCCCAGATGCATACCTTTTATGGGTTGAGGCCATACCAGAGTACCTGGAAGACATAATAGTCTTCTTAATCATAGGAGCCTATCCAGAAACATACTCCGCAATCCAGAAATGCCATATGGTGGTTAGAGCAACAGACTGTTAGTTTATTGCAGGGAAATTGTATAAATTGGGACTCGATAGTATCCTCAGGAGATGTGTCTTGGATCATGAAAGACAAGATATACTGTGGGAGTTCCACAATGGAGTTGTGAGAGGTCATGTGGGAGGAAAGGCCATTGTATAGAAATTCCTTCAAGATGGACTATGGTGGGACACACTCTTCAAGGATGCAAAGGTATATGCTAGATCATGTGATGTTTGTCAAAGAGTGGGTAAGACATCATGAAGAGATGAATTTCAACTTCAACTAGTTCAAGCTTTACAAGCATTTGAGAAGTGGCCAATTGACTTCATTGGGCCGATCAACCCCACAACTAAGAATTTAAAGGCCAGGTACATTATTAACACAACTGACTACCTTACACGTTGGGTTGAGGTAGCATCTATTCAGGATTGTTCAATTGATATTGTTGTTAGGTTCATTTTTGAAAATATTATCACTCGATTTGAATGTCCTAGGAGTTTTATCAACGATCATGGAGCTCATTTTATCAGTAGTACCATAGAACAACTTACAACAGAGTTCTTGATCCAACATCATAAAAGTAGTCCCTACCACCCGCAAGCCAATGGAACAATAGAGGCATTTAACAATATTCTGGAGAGAGGGTTAACAAAGGTTTGTTGTGCAAACAAGGAATATTGGGATGACAGAGTTCCAATAGTACTATGGGCTTACAAGATAACCACAAAGAAACTCCACAAGTACACTCCATTTCAGCTAGTTTATGGGAAAGAGGCTGTGGTGCCTATAGAATTCATTACTCCAATTTTTTACATTACATATATCACACACATTTCAGAGAAAGAATCAGTTGCGAAGAGACTCATGGAGTTACAAGAACTTGAAGAAAACAGGTTTTTAGTAGACTTCCATCAGTCAGTTGAGAAAGAAAGGCAAAAGGATTGGCATGACAGACACATTAAGACTAAAGTATTTGCATAAGGAAACAAGTTCCTACTCTATGATTGTCGGTACCAAAAGCATCCAGGCAAGTTGCACATGCATTGGTTGGGACCATTTATAGTTGCGGAGATCTGACTTTCTGGAGCAACCAGACTTGCACAACTGGATGGTATGTTGTGGCCAGGATGGGTGAACGACGCTCGCTTGAAACCCTATATGTCTCATAAGTGAGCTAAAGGATTGTTTCTATAGTCCAAAGGAGCATGTATAGTAGTTATATTTGAGTTTTTCTACAATTTCGGTAAATTAAGTTAATAAAATCGACGTGTGCAGTGTTGCGCCACGACATGTAGTTCATTTTTTTTTTGTCTAAGTGTTGTTTGATGCAGAAATGCTTACTCAACAGTGTAGGATCATAAGCGTCAAGAACCCATTAATGAAATCCATTAATATGATGGGGACCCCTTTGTGGTTGGAGGGAGAGTGAATCTAAATTAAATCTCAGTTTATGTGCCACACGAACCCAGTTGAGTCACAACCTTTATTTCTATTACAGTACCCCATCTGAATTTGGTTAAGCCATAAATCCATGATACACGAAGATGAAATCAGTATTCGCGTCGAGATTCTCATTTGTCAAACGGTAAGGTCTGAAATCGACCACGTCCCTATCCAACTTGCATAGTAAATTCCAAAATCACCTAGTAGGATTTACCACATTAACTAGTCCTGTCGGACAAATCAGATCCAAGTTGTGTCTATAGGTTAATGATGAACAACAGTTATTACTGTAATTGCCATCTAAGCCTGAGTATAAGGCTTTGGGAACTCGCGGTAGGATGAATTGTTTCCCATAACGCACTTAGATATTTATGAATTCTGAAGAGTGAGAAAGAATGTGTAATCCCTCAACTCGTAGTTGTGATAATCAATCCTTGGTTTGGTTGTGGAATTTGTTGTTTGTTCAGATTCACAATGCCGAGAGCTATAGAAAGATGAAGCACCATTTCCAAAGATGCACTACCAGATGAGCCCTGTGACCCCCAGGTTGAGGTCATGGGTCGTATCAAGGGGAAGGTGGAGCAAGTCAAGCTCCTCGATCTTGACTTAACAGACCAAGTCCTATTCCCCTAGATGAACATATAATTTTTCTAGAGTATCTTTCTAGACATGTTGGGAGGCATGTAGTTTGTGCCAAAGCCCGAATTTATCAACTTGTTCAACTCAATCATCATGAATCTTGGGGATGTATCGGTTTTCAGTACCACTGGCGAAGTTTCAAGGTGCATGAAGTTCCTCATCATTAAGGTGCACAACATAAGTCTATGGTTGGATAGGAGATATCCAATCCACACAAGAGATATCCACCAACTTACTGGACTGTCCCTCGAGGGTGAGGATGTGTCTAAAAAATTCTAGTGTCCTAGAAAGAACGACAATAATAAAGAGGAGCCCATCCTATATGAGAGGTTCCACACGCATAGGGGGGTTGCACAACCAAGATTGACCCCATACTACCTGAGACAGTTAGGACTAGCTTCTACATCATAACTAACAAATTCATGAGGTATTACTACAAGGGAGAATGCACACTGGATGCATTATCAGTGGTGGATGTTTGTGCCGATGGAGTTGTCTTCAAATGGTGTAGCTACCTGTTGGAAGAACTAATTGTGGCTTGAAAGAAAGCCTAGGAGAAAGGTGGCACCTTCACCTATGGACAATTGTTGCTTCCATTTGCAATGCTTAAGTGGACGCCACTTGCTGGAAGATTGTTGGCGCTAGTAGATAAGGGGCACCTAGAAAAAATGTTTGAGCCCTAGCATTCAAGGGATGACTTGGAAAACACTGCCTTCAACAACACGACGTTCACCAAGTGGTATAACGAGCTTATTAACACAAAACAGAGGTTTCACATCCCACGGGATCTCCTTAACTGCAATACGAGGAACATAGCCTTCAGTATGAACTGACACCATATGTTTGTCTGGTTGAGTAATGCTAACAGGGAGGACTTCTAGTCCTGGATGCTTCCATTATACTTGGATGAGGATGCCTTCGACAAGGATATAATGTCATGGCTTGGAATCAAACACAGCCTACGCAAGTCGGGGATGCACTATGTNGACCAAGCTTAGGCTCAAAGCCACATAAGAAAGAAGCTCTAGAATAGATAGACTCTAAATAAGAGGAGGAGACACAACCATTAGAGTGTAAGAAGAGGACACTGTTGATGTTCCCGCAACTACCAGAGCAAGTTGTGTTGACAGGAAAGGATGTTAATAAAATACTTAGCACCACGTTCATTACAGAGCTAGTGGACAAGAAGCTCAGGACAGGGGTCTCACCAAGAAAGGTTCTGAATCCCCAACCCATATCATCCACCATCCCCCACACTCTCTCAGCGGTTCGAGTAGTCCCCATCATACATATCCAAGATGAGCCTGAGCCTGACACCCCACTATCCACCATCATCACTAAGCACCCTCCATCACCACCACAACCCTAGTCACCACCTCCAAAAATCGACATTCCACCCCAAACCACTGATCCAAAACCTATGTAACTTGATCCCCCAGAAATACCCGAGTAGAGGCCAGAACTCCCTGGTCCAAACCCAAAGTTACCCAAGTAGATACCAGAACTTCTTGATCCAAATGCAGAAGAACTTGCGAAAAGACTACAATTGACTGGCCCGAATCTTGAATCCCAGGAACAATAGATTATATATTTTTTGTAGCATAAGGACACTCCATCCTCAATGAATATGTAAATGGTGGAAAATTCGCAAGTCCAAAGTCCCCAAAACATTTCCTCAACGACTAAGGTTGAGGGTTCCATGGGAAGCAAAACTCCAAAAGTAGAGGCACACAAAGATGTGGAGTTACCAGAGGTTCAAAAGGAACCAGAGACAACTTCATGGAAAAGCGCAAATGGATCTAGTTCTCCAAAACCCTCAGCAGTGCGCATAGTTGTTGCAACTCTGCCTGGCCAAAAAAGAGGTTCTAATGCTCCTTCCATGAGTGTTGAGGTTGAGGCTTGTTTCAAGACCATCCAAAGGAGAGGATGAGGTAGAGACTCCCTCAGAACATTCAATGACCAGTGGAATCCCACTATAGGTCTGAGCACCCAGGGACGCCACCCCTTCTTCCACTGACCTTACGCAATGGCCAACAGCACCTAGTTAGAATGATCAGAGCCTCAACTATTCAATTGGAGCAGAGGCTCCAGTAGGAAGAAAGGTTTGTAGAGTTCGCAAGGGAGGAAGTGCTCCTTGTGCAAGAATGCATAAAATAGGAAGCACATGCCAATATCCAGGTGGAGCACAAATTGGAAAGAGTTCAGGAAAGGCTTGCTGAAGCCTGGCCGAAAATACAGAAGGTCGCACCTCAACTTCCAGAATCCAGTGATGCAGGAGAGCCTGAGCAACAGATTGAATTACTACAAGGAGCATGGTCATAGTTGGCCATTCACGCCGAGCATCTGGAAGTGCAGTTGTGACAAAGTTAGTAAGAAGCATAGCAACAACCTTAGAAGTTGCATGATCAGATGGAGAAAATATTCTTAGAAGGAAACAATGCTTGAGCAACACTACACAAGTGCACAACTGAGTGCACAAATATTTTCACAGAAGTAAATGATTGGATGGGAATCATCTCTAGGCGCAACCAGACTCTAGAATACAATCACGCTAGAATCTAGTTGTTGAATGAGAAAGTTGTGGCTACTATGGATCCGTTGGAGAAAAAATAGAAGTTCGATAAAATTCAGCAAGACGTAAATGAGCTGAATGCTCTATTTGAGGTGCAATTTGTAGCCAAGAAGGAGTTACACGGATTTCAACCTATCATTCAAAAATTTACATGAAAATGCATCAGGTTGACACAACAAAAAACTATGAGTGAAACTCTTTGGTTGCATCCAATCCCAAAGGATGTATAACAGACATGACCTAACAGTTCATCGTCGAGGCCTCACTCCTTTCCAAGAAATGGCAGGATAAAGTTGGGAGATTTTAGGAAGTAAAGAAGTGCGCCTTGGAGTTGGTCCCTTCATTTGAATAGGTAGAGAAAGATAAAGCACAATCAGAATAGGACAGTAAAGAGGAAAAAAAGGACAAGGGAAAGCAACAGTTGTTCCTAGAAGCTGTGAAAGAGCCAAGTACTTGACTCGAGAGCAAGTTAAGGCTTGTGTCCAAAGCCTGTTGGGCCCTTCATTTTTGGATTAGAAGCTGTGAAAGAAGGATTACATTCCCAGTTTTGGTTTATCATGAGTTGCACAAGCTACATAAGAAGATGGACAGAAGAGCGAGGAAAAGTAACAGAAATCGGTTGCTGAAAAGGACAACGCTTGCCAGCAAGGAAAAAACAGTTGCAACAGAACAAGAAAGCATGTGATCCCAAAGACAACAGACCCTACTCAGCTTATATATATGAGATGAATAAGATTGTAAAAGTGTTCTGTTATCTTCGGGTTGTTGTTCTTTTTGTTGTTTTCTATTGTTGATAAGTTGGGTTTTAGTTCTGTAGATGTAATGTGTATACATTTTTGGGTAAATAGAGCTCTGTGACATGGGTCCAGAGCCAAAAGTTTGTAGTAGAGAATTACTTTGTATCTCTGAGGTTGTATATGATAAGATCTGATGATAATATATAAAGAAGGATCCAAAATTTTGAAATATGTTGCGTCATTCTATTTTTATGCTTGTGTGTTGTATCTTTATAGTACTTATTTATGCTTCATAAGTTCCATATGATGTTTCTGTGTATGAATTCTTTTCGCAACCTAAGTAACTTCAGTTCCCACGTGTATGATCTTAGATATATTTTGTAGTTATATTTTCTTGCGCAAGATCATGCTGAATCTTGAAGGTTCTGTGAACCCACCTAAGTATTCTCCTTTCCCTTCCATATTCTTGTGTCTTGGTTGTGCTTCGGGTGAGACTTATTATCTTCGGAGGAGATGAAAATGCCAGCACTCTAGACTACATGACAACTTTTGTTGGTAACCTAATAAGGACCCTGGTCTGATCAATTCTATGCCAACAACTATTATTATTTCAAGAATATGACTTTGAGGTTGTAGTAAAACCAGGGAAGCTGAATGCAGGACTAGATCATCTATCATGCATATTTTTAGGAGAAGATGCATAAAACTTATATGACAACTTCCCATATGTGAAAATATTTGCAGTGAATATGGTGGATGATTAATTGTCGTAAATCTTGTAGTTCCTAAGTACAGGTATGGATCCATCAGACATGACAGTTGTGCAAAAGAAGTGACTAGTAGTGAAAGCAACAAATTATCAGTTGATTGCAGGGAATTTTTTCAAGATGGGTGCAGTGGGAATATTGAGACGATGTGTGATGGAATAAGAAAGACCGATGATACTTGAATAAGCGCATGATGGCTTTGTAGGAGGACATTATGTAGGGTGAGCAACTACAAAAAAGATTTTGTGTGCAGGGCTTTGGTGGCCTACACTGCACAAAGATGAAAAGGAGTACTGACGGTCATGTGATGTATGCAATGAGTGGGAAAGAAATCCAGGTGGGATGAAATGACTTTAAATCCATATTTAACATTGCAATCATTTGAGAAATGGGCCATATACTTTGTAGGGCCAATAAACCCACAAGATAGAATATTAGGGGAAATGTACATAATCATTGCGACATAGTACTTGTCAAGATGGTCAGAAGTAGTACTAGTTACAGATTGCACCATAGAGACTTATACAAGGTTTTTTTTTGAGAATGTAGTCACAAGTTTTGGATGTCCATGTATATTACTCGGTGATCAAGGTACACATTTCCTGAACGAGACAATTGCAACATTGATTGAGGAATTCCAAATTCATCATCTAAAGAGTACCCCATATCATCATCAGGCCAATGGAATAATGAAAGATTTTAATAAGATCTTGGAGAATGCTTTGACAAAAAAATGCAATGTAGGGAGAGATAATTGGGACTTAAGAGTTCATGTAGTACTATGGGCTTAGAGGATTTCAAGTAAGAAGCTGAAAAGGTCAAAGTAGTCAGAGTGGTTTAAGAGATTTTAGAAGGTAAATAATAAAGTGAAGTGATGAGTGTACTATAATTCAAAGTGAATAAAAAATAAATTATTTAAATAATAAATTTAATGGAGAAATTAGAAGTGGGTTAACCCTAAATTAAGGAAAGTGGGTTAAGATGGTTAAAAGGTAACCCCTTGAGGAAGCTACATGAAAGTATAAATAAGAGGCAAGACTCTCTCATTTTAATTACACTTCATAATATTGAATATCTATAGGTGACTGAGGTAACCAAAGGATATCTAAGTCGAATTTTAGAGGGAAGGTGAAGTAAATAATGCCAAAATTCAAGGGATGATAAATTCTTTTGATAATTCTTTCTAAGGTATGTTATTTACAGGTCATCTCACCATTTTCGCAATAATGTTTTTTTCTAAAATTTTTCAGACTTTGAAATTGGGAGGTCGTTGAGGAAACATATCCAAGTATTTGTGGTACAAATTTCAGCTTGTGGGTCGTTGTATTTTTGGAGTTACACTCCATGGAAAATAAGGTTTGTGGCTAGTCCCGAAACTAGTCTAAAACAAGTGTTTCGGGTAAAAACATCATAACTTCTTCATAACAGATCAAAATTGAGTAATACCAAATGTTTTGTTTAGAGTAAAGTATGTAGTATTATGTGTACAATTTTCAGATCCATACAACAAATATTCTGGGCGGCGCACGCTCTACAAGTTCGCTCTCTAGAATAAGCCAAAATTCAACAAGCTATGTCATTTTTGCTATAACTCCTTTTCTTAGAGGTTCCAAGTAGTCAAGTATGGAGGAATTTCATAAAATACACTGAAGAACATTGTGTACCATTTTATATCTTTATTCATTACAGGTACATAGTTATGATTATTTCAAGTTAGGGTTGTTGACTAATCCAAAATTAGCCACGTGAGACTAAAGTAAAGTTTGATGAAAAATGTTAGTCTCTTGTTGTTAAAGTTAAGGAAGGTTGCAGGTATGTGATATTATACACCAGGTCTATTACAGAGCTACCAATCAGATTTGGATGATGAAATTGATAAGGGATTTTGGTTGAGGTACATGTTGGGTACATGGTTGAGACAAGTAGTTGATGAGTTGGCACATACATGAGGTCTATAGTTGATGATGTTGGTACATCTTGATGAGTCATAGTTTATGTGTATTTGATGCATGATTGGTGCATATTTGGTGCATGGTTGATGCACTCATTGATGGTGCAGGTTGAGGTATAGGTTGGTGCATGGTTGATGCACTTGTTTATGGTACATGTTGATTATAGGTTGAGGTACATGTTGGTGCATGGTTGATGCACTTGTTTATGATACATGATGATTACAAGTTGTTTGGTGCAGGTTGGTGCATGGTTGATGCACTTGTTTATGGTATAGGTTGATTACATGTTGATTGGTACAGGTTTACAATAGTATATCTCACAGTGATAATGTGACAATGGTTCCATCATTTTACTCATATTACAGGGTCATTGGACAGGGCAAGGACATGTGGTTATATCCACCTTCCAGTTGTATCCAGAGAACATAGGGGGTTATATCCTCCTTCTGGTTGTAATCAAAGAATTGGGGAGTTGGAGCTTCCTTCAGGTTGTAGCCTGAGAAACTAGGGGGTTGGAGCCTCCTTCTAGTTGCAGCTGGAATACAAAGGAAGTTGGTGCTTCCAATGAATGTAATTCTTAAATACATATAAGAAAAAGAATTACGTGGTTTTCTTCCGCTTTGGGTTTTCATGTAAAAACATTGGTGTACTATGTATGTGTATAATTTCTCATTTGTTAATTATTTATTTACTCTGAAACTATTGGATGATAATGATACATTGATATAACACTTGCATTTTGTGGTTAAAAAGGATAATTTATCTATTACTGATTCACCTCCCCTCTCAGTAATCCAACAATTGGAATCAGAGAAGGTGCCTTCAAGAATTAGTTTAGCCACTGAAAGGTAGATCATGGAGAGAAACTACATGTATAAACATGGAATACCATAGTTTGATGGAAAAAAGTATGCATTCTGGAGCAGAAGGATGAAGACATATATACAGACACAGGGATTTGAAATTTGGCAATTTGTAGTAGATGGATACAAAGAACCAATAGTTCCTCCAACAAGTGAAAGAGAAATAAAACTCGGTCAAAATAATTCCAAAGCCACAAATGCACTTATGAATGGTCTTTGTGAATCAGTATACACCAAAGTTATGAATTGTAAATCCGCTAAAGAGATTTGGGACAAACTTCAAAATATTTATGAAGGATATTCAAAAGTCAAAGAAGAAAAGCTTCAAAGTTATAGAGGTCAGTTCAAACAACTAAAGATGAAGGAAGATGAGAATATTGCAACTTACCTCTTACGAGTCAATGGAACAGTAAATGCAATCATAGGATTGGGAGAAGAAATTAAAGAATCTGTAATTGTTCAAAAGGTACTAAGATCTCTTCCTATGAGATTTGATCCTAAGATATCAACACTAGAAGAAAGAGAAGATCTAGACTCAATAAACATGGATGAACTACATGGAATATTCACAGCATATGAAATGAGAATGGAACATGAAAATCCAGATATAGAAGAAGCATCTTTCAAAGAATCAAAAAGGTCAAAGAAAAAGGGAAACAAAAAAGGAAAAGAACATAGCAACAACAGTGACATCTCAGAAGATGATGAATAAATGGCCAATTTTGTCAAGAGATTGAACGAGGGAATCAACAGAAAATATAAAGGTAATATTCCATTGATTTGTTTTAATTGTCATGGTATTGGTCATTTTTCTAACAAATGTCCTCACAAGAAAAAAAAGGAGAATGATGAAGATTACTCAAATATCAAAAAAACACATAAAGGCAAAGGAACCACAAATAAAGTTTTCAAGAAAAGCTTACGCACCAAAGAAGACATCTCCTCATTAGATGAAGATGAATTCAGTGACAGTGAGACAAAAATATTTCTATTCATGGAAGTATAAGACTCTGATAAAGAAGACACCGAAGAAGATTAAGAAGAGAAAGAAGTTGACTACCGAGAAGAATTGTTGACTTCCATAGAAGTTATAAGAAGAGAAAAGAAGAAAAACAAGAAGCTACAAGAAGAACTAGACAAGAAGGAAGACACTCAAGAAATAGAGCATATAATCAAATAATTGAAGGTTCAAATAGAAGAATATGAAATAATTAAAGAAGCACTCAAAGAACAATTAGAAGAAAGAGAGAGGAGCATTGGAAATTTGGAAGAAGAGATTGTCACATTGACAAAGGATCTTCAAAAGAAAAATATACATAACAACTCAAAAGTTTTGGATGACATTATCACCAGTCAAAGGCCTCATCATGAAAAGTATAGACTTGGATAGAATCAAACAGAAAGGGATCAAGCTCCAAATAAATAGAACAAGAAACATATCAAAAAAGTTATGCAAAAACAATCAAAGGGGATAGGAAGACCTACAAGGAAGATTACAAGGAAACTCCTCCACCGAGAAGATTCAGATTTCAGAATCAATGACCGACAGAAACAAATAGGCCTCAGGAATAAGAAGGATTCATAAGAGTAAATACTTTCAGAATATCTTCAACTCCTAGGTATCAAACTATATTTTTTGGTTTATATTATGCATGCAATAATTTTGGACATAAGTTGTAAGTTGCAGAGATAATAGAAGGAACATAAACAACTTTGAAAGACATACACAAAATTGTTATCCAAGAAGGTCTAGTGAAACACAGAGAAGAAGCTACAACATGTTTGAATCATTGAGCACTAAAGTAAAATTCCACAAGTGCAATAAATTTGGACACATGGTCAAAGATTGTAGAATGGCAGTCCCTCCTAGAGAAACACAATAGAACAACAATAGTCACATACATGAGCCTCAAAAGAGAACATGGATAAGAAATCATAATCAATATAACAATGAAGAATGCACACTCTCTCTACAAGATAAGTAGAAGAAACATGGTTGGTAAGTTGAAAGTGTTTATTCAAAACATGAAGAATAGGTGAACAAAGAACAGGTCCCAAAGATCACAAGACTGGAAATAAAATGAGATGAAGAAAATTCTACAGAGAAAAGGAAAGATGAGGGATACATAAAGGTTTGGAAAATAACTAAAAGAAAAGAAGGATAGGTAAATAAGGAACCTGTTCAAGAGATTGTACTTTCAGGAACTGTAGTGAGAGATGAATATGCAGATAGAAGGAAAGAAGTTAGAGCTCAGAGAGATGATGAATCTACCAATGAATATGATGATGAATACACATCACAGAAAGAATTGTTCTGAGCCATCCGGCTTAGAGACTCCCAGATTATATGAATAATAGGTAGGGGGAGTCTATGCAGTAGTTGATACAGACTAGAGAACCATCCTACGAGCATATTGTAGAGTTTTATTAAACATAGTAATGCTTAGAAAAAAAAATGACAACTCCCTACGAGCTATGGAAAGGAAGTGTAGACAATAACCTCTGCATCAAGGTAACTCAAGATAGTATTTTATTAATTGAAATTTATGTTGATGATATTGTTTTTGGAAGTAATAATGATAGGTTAAGCCACAAATTTTCAAAGGACATGCAGGATGAAGTTGAAATGTAATTACTCGGAGAACTATCCTTCTTTCTGGGTCTTCGGATACGTCAAAGCAACCAAGGAATTTTTATTTCTCAAACAAAGTATATCATAGAAATGTTAAAGAAGTTCGGAATGGAAGAGTGTAAACCAGTTACCACTCCTATGAAAACCAGTTGTAGGTTGAGAAAAGATGATGATTCAAAGTCTATAGACCAGAGGAAATATAGGTCAATGATTGGTATCTTACTTGACAACATCCAGACCATATGTAATGCAGGCACTTGGACAGGTGGCAAGATTTCAAGTAGCACCAAAGGAATCACATGGTTTAGCAATCAAGAGGATTTTTAGATATCTCAAAGGAACATAAGGGTTTGGATTATGGTATCCAAAAGGAAATGATCTATCACTTATTTCCTACACAGATGCAGATTGGGCAGGTTGCATCGATGACCGATGAAGCACCAGTGGAGCAACGTTCTACTTGGGTGATTTTTTAGTACCATGGTTAAGCAAGAAACAATCATCAATATGATTATCTACAATCAAGGCAGAGTATGTTGCAACAACATCATGTTGTACACATTTTCTATGGATGAAACAAACTCTGACATATATACAGGTTGAGTATGATGATCCCATTCCAATCTATTTTGATAATACAAATACCATCAATATCTCAAATAACCCAGTGATGCACTACAAGACAAAGCACATTCCAATAAATTATCACTTTCTAGAGGAACGGGTTGTATAGAACAACATCAGAGTTGAATATGTGGGCACAAAACAACAAGTGGGAGACATCTTTACAAAACCGCTTCCAAGAGAATCCTTTGAGTATATTCTCCAGAGACTCGGAGTATTTTCTACTCCAAAATGAATTATTTTGAATGATTATGTTATATGTCTTAGATATACATGAGGAAGCACCATAAAGAGGAAAATTCAAGTTGGAAGATCAGTTTCATGAAGAGTTCAGTCAGGGGGAGTATCCCCAACGAAAATTTAGTTACGGGAAGAAACCCAAGATGGAAATATACCTTTGTCATTGATGATAAAGGGGGAGAGATTTATCATATGCAAAGGTAAATGAAAAGGTAAAGGTAAAGGGGGAGCATGAGTGAGATGACTTTAGTATCGCATCAAAGTGTTGCCATAAATGCCAAAGTTGGAGATTGTTGATTAATTGGGTTAGTTGTCATTGATTTCAACCATTGGAGAGTGATATTGTAGATTGATTTCAACCCTTAGTGATTGATGTCAACCCTTGAAGAAAGTCCGGTAGCAAATTCTGGTAGCACAAAGGTTTGGATAATGGACCCAAGGTTGTTTCATGTATAATGGTATGATTTTTAATATATTTTAAGGTAATAATATTGAATATGGATACTACATGTCATTCCATTTCTGGTGGTATGTGTAATGTCACATAACTCCTCATGGTTAGAGAGTTATGGCCATGGGAAGTTGGAGAACCCAGGTTTGGGTAATGGACCCAAGTTTGTTTGATGGATAATGGTATGAGTTTTGATATATTTGTAGGAAATACTAATCTAGATGGATATTACAAGTCATTCCATTTCCAATGGTATGTGGAGTGTCACATAACTCCTCACGGTTAGAGAGCTATGGCCATGTGAAGTTGGAGAACCCTCATGACTTATCTAGTAGCACCAAAAGGTCAAAGTAGTCAAAGTGGTTTAAGATATTTTAGAAGGTAAATAATAAAGTAAAGTGATGAGTGTAATACAATTCAACGTGAATAAAAAATAAATTATTTAAATAATAAATTTAATGGAGAAATTAGAAGTGGGTTAACTCTAAAATAACGAAAGTGGGTTAAGATGGTTAAAAGGTAACCCCTTGAAGAAGCTACATGAAAGTATAAATAAGAGTAAAGACTCTCTCATTTTAATTACACTTGAGAATATTGAATATCTATAGATGACTGAGGTAACCAAAGAATATCTAAGCCGAATTTCAGAGGGAAGGTGAAGTAAATAAGGCCGAAATTCAATGGAGGATAAATTCTTTTGATGATGCTTTCTAAGGTATGTTATTTACAGGTCATCTCACCATTTTCACAATAATTTATTTTCTAAAATGATTCAGACCAGGAAATTGGGAGGCCTTTGAGGAAACATATCCAAGTATCTGTGGTACAAATTTCATCTTGTGGGTCATTGAATTTTTGGAGTTACACTCCGTGGAAAATAAGGTTTGTGGCTAGTCCTGAAACTAGTATAAAATAAGTGTTTCGGGTAAAAACGCCATAACTTATTCATAGTAGATCAAAATTCAGTAAGACCAAATGTGTTTTTTAGAGTATAGTCTGTAGTATTATGAATACAATTTTTAGATCCATACAACAAATATTCTGGGCAGGGCATGCTCTATAAGTTCACTCTCTAGAATAAGCCAGAATTCAACAAGGTATGTCATTTTTTCTATAACTCCTTTTCTCAGAGGTTCCAAGTAGTGAAGTCTGGAGGAATTCCATACAAGACACTGAAGAACATTGTGTATAATTTTATATCTTTATTCATTAAAGGTACATAGTTATGATTATTTCAAGTTAGGGTTGTTGACTAATCCAAAATTAGTCATGTGAGACTAAAGTAAAGTTTGATGAAAAATGCTAGTCTCTTGTTGTTAAAGTTAAGGAAGGTTTGTAGGTATGTGATATTATACACCAGGTCTATTATAGAGTTACAAATCATATTTGGATGATGAAATTGATGAGGGATTTTGGTTGAGGTACGTGTTGGGTACATGGTTGAGACAGGTAGTTGATGAGTTGGCACATAGATGAGGTCTATAGTTGATGATGTTGGTACGTATTGATAAGTCATAGTTTATGTGTATTTGATGCATGATTGGTACAAATTTGGTGCATGGCTGATGCACTCATTGATGGTACAAGTTGAGGCACAGGTTGGTGCATGGTTGATGCACTTGTTTATGGTACATGTTAATTACAGGTTGACATACAGGTTGGTACATGGTTGATGCACTTGTTTATGGTACATGATGATTACAGGTTGTTTGGTACATGTTGGTGCATGGTTGATGCACTTGTTTATGGTATAGGTTTACAATAGCATATCTCACAGCGATAGTGTGACAATGGTTCCATCATTCTACTTATATTACAGGGTGGTTGGATGGGGCAGGGAAAGGGGGTTGTAGCCACCTTCCGGTTGTATCTAGAGAACATAGGGAGTTTTATCCTCCTTTTGGTTGTAGCCAAAGAATTGGGGAGTTGGAGCTTCCTTTAGGTTGTAGCTTGAGAAACAAGGGGGTTGGAGCCTCCTTCCAGTTTCAGTTGGAAAACAAAGGAAGTTGGTGCTTCCAATGAAGGTAATTCTTAAAGACATATAAGAAAAAGAATTCTGTGGTTTTCTTCCACTTTGGGTTTCCACGTAAAAACATTGGTGTACAGTGTATGTGTATGATTTCTCATTTTTTAATTGTTTATTTACTCTGAAAATATTGGATGATAATGATACGTTGATATAAAACTTGCATTTTTTTGGTTAAAAAAGATAATTTCTNTAAAGGTATATCATGGAGAGAAACAACATGTACAAACATGGAATACCACATTTTGATGGACTAAAGTATGCATTCTAGAGCAAAAGGATGAAGACATATATACAGGCACATGGATTTGAAATTTGGCAATTTGTAGTAGATGGATACAAAGAACCAAGAATTCCACCAATAAGTGAAAGAAAAATAAAAATCGATCAAAAAAATTACAAAGCCACAAATGCACTTATGAATGGTGTTGGTGAATCGATATACACAAAAGTTATGCATTGTAAATCTGCCAAAGAGATTTGGGACAAACTTCAAAATATTTATGAAGGATATTCAAAATTCAAAGCAGAAAAACTTCAAACTTACAGAGGTTGGTCCGAACAACTAAAGATGAAGGAAGATGAGAATATTGCATCTTACTTGTTACGAGTCGATGAAACAGTAAATGCAATCATAGGATTGGGAGAAGGAATTAAATAATCTGTAATTTTTCAAAAGGTACTAAGATGTCTTCCTATGATATTTGATCCTAATATATCAACACTAGAAGAAATAAAAGATCTAGACTCAATAAGCATGGACGAACTACATGGAATCTTCACAGCATATGAAATGAGAATTGAACAGGAAAATCCAGATATAAAAGAAGCAGCTTTCAAAGCATCCAAAAGGTCAAAGAAAAAAGGAAAAGAAAAAGAAAAAGAACATAGCAGCAACAGTGACATCTCATAAGATGATGAAGATATGGCCAATCAAGATATTGAACAAGGGAACCAATGGAAAATATAAAGGTAAGATTCCATTGATTTGTTTTAATTGTGATGGTATTGGTCATTTTTCTAACAAATGTCCTCACAAGAAAAATAAGGGGAATGATGAAGATTACTCAAATAGAAAACAAACATATAAAGGCAAAGGAACCACAAATAAAGTTTTCAAGAAAAGATTACGCACCAAAGAAGACATCTCCTCATCAGATGAAGATGAAGTGAGTGATAGTGAGACATAAATATTTCTATTCATGGTAGTATAAGACTATCATATAGAAGAAACTGAAAAATATTAAGAAGAGGAAGAAGTTGACTACTGAGAAGAATTGTTGACTGTCGAGAAGAATTGTTCACTGCCATATAAGTTATAAGAAGAGAAAAGAGGAAAAACAAGAAGCTACAAGAAGAACTAGACAAGAAGGAAGACACTCAAGAACTAAAGCATATAATCATAGAATTGAAGGTTCAAATAGAAGAATATAAAAGAATTGAAGAAGTACTCAAAGAACAGTTAGAAGAAAGAGACAGGATCATTGGAAATTTGGAAGCAGAGATTGTCACATTGAGAAAGGATCTTCAAAAGAAAAATATACAAAAGAACTCAAAAGTTTTGGATGATATTATCAACATTCAAAGGCCTAATCATGACAAGTATGGACATGGATACAATCAGACAGAAAAGGGATCAAGCTCCAAAGAAACAAAACAAGAAAATTATCGAAAACATTATGTAGAAACAATCAAAGGGGATAGGAAGACCTACAAGGAAGATTGCAGGGAAACTCCTCCACTGAGAAGATTCAGATTTTAGAATCGATGACCAACAGAAACAAATAGGCCTCAGGAAGAAGAAGGATTCATAAGAGTAAATCCTTGCAAAATATATTCAACTCCCAGGTATCAAACTATCTTTTTTGGTTTATATTATGCATGCAATAATTTTGGACATAAAGTTGTAAGTTGCAGAGCTAATAGAAGGAACATAAACAACTTTGAAATACATACACAAAATTGTTATCCAAGAAGGTCTAGTGAAACATAGAGAAGAAGCTACAACATGTTTGAATCATTCAGCACTGAAGTGGAATTCTACAAGTGCAATAAATTTGGACACATGGCCAAAGATTGTAGAATCGCAGTCCCTCCTAGAGAACCACAATAGAACAACAATAATCACAGACATGAGCCTCAGAAGAGAACATGGATAAGAAAGTAGAATCGATATAGAAATGAAGAATGCACACTCTCTCTACAGGATAAGTAGAATAAGTGTGGTTGGTATGTTGACAGTGGCTATTCAAAACATGAAGAACAGTTGAACAAAGAATAGGTCCCATAGATCGCAAGACTGGAAACATAAACAACTTTGAAATACATACACAAAATTGTTATCCAAGAAGGTCTAGTGAAACATAGAGAAGAAGCTACAACATGTTTGAATCATTCAGCACTGAAGTGGAATTCTACAAGTGCAATAAATTTGGACACATGGCCAAAGATTGTAGAATCGCAGTCCCTCCTAGAGAACCACAATAGAACAACAATAATCACAGACATGAGCCTCAGAAGAGAACATGGATAAGAAAGTAGAATCGATATAGAAATGAAGAATGCACACTCTCTCTACAGGATAAGTAGAATAAGTGTGGTTGGTATGTTGACAGTGGCTATTCAAAACATGAAGAACAGTTGAACAAAGAATAGGTCCCATAGATCGCAAGACTGGAAATAAAACGAGATGAAGAAAATTCTACACAGAAAAGGAAAGATGAGTGATACATAAAGGTTTGGAAAATAACTGAAATAAAACAAGGATAGGTAAATAAGGAACAGGTTCAAGAGATTGTACTTTCAGGGACTATAGTGAGAGATGAATTTGCAGACAGAAGGAAATAAGTCAGAGCTCAGAGAGATGATGAATCTACCAATGAATATGATGATGAATACACATAAGAGAAAGAATTTTTTTGATCCTTTTGGCTTAGAGACTCCTAGATTATATCAATAATAGACAGGGGGACTCTATGTGGTAGTTGATACAGACCAGAGAACTATCCTACGAGCATATTGTAGAGTTTTATTAAACATAGTAATGCTAAAAAACAACAATGACAAAACTCCCTATGAGCTATGGAAAGGAAGTGCAGACAACAACCTCTACATCAAGGTAACTCAAGATAGTATTTTATTAATTGAAATTTATGTTGATGATATTGTTTTTGGAAATATTAATGACAGGTTAAGACAGAAATTTGCAAAGGACATGTAGGATGAATTTGAAATGTCATTACTCGGAGAACTATCCTTCTTTCTGGGTCTTCAGATACGTCAAAGCAACCAAGGAATTTTTATTTATCAAACTAAGTATATCATAGA
>JASDQU010738845.1:73386-85812 GCA_032191745.1 Picea mariana
TGACAACATCTAGACCATATGTAATGAAGGCACTTGGACAGGTGGAAATATTTCAAGTAGCACCAAAGGAATCACATGGTTTAGCAATCAAGAGGATTTTTAGATATCTCAAAGGAACATAAGGGTTTGGATTATGGTATCCAAAAGGAAAGGATCTATCACTTATTTCCTACACAGATGCAGATTGGGCAGGTTGCATCGATGACCGACGAAGCACTAGTGGAGCAACGTTCTACTTGGGTGATTTTTTAGTATCATGGTTAAGCAAGAAACAATCATCAATATCCTTATCTACAATCAAGGCAGAGTATGTTGCAGCAACATCATTTTGTACACATGTTCTATGGATGAAACAAACTCTGACATATATACAGGTTGAGTATGATGATCCCATTCCAATCTATTTTGATAATACAAGTACCATCAATATCTCAAATAACCCAGTGATGCATTACAAGACAAAGCACATTCCAATAAATTATCACTTTCTAGAGGAATAGGTTGTATAGAACAACATCAGAGTTGAATATGTGGGCACAAAACAACAAGTGGGAGACATCTTTACAAAACCGCTTCCAAGAGAATCATTTGAGTATATTCTCCAAAGACTCGGAGTAATTTCTACTCCAAAATGAATTCTTTTGAATGATTATGTTATATGTCTTAGATATACATGAGGAAGCACCATAAAGAGGAAAATTCAAGTTGGAAGATCAGTTTCAGGAAGAGTTTAGTCAGGGGGAGTATCCCCAATGACAATTCAGTTAGGGGAAGAAACCCTAGATGGAAATATACCTTTGTCATTGATGATAAAGGGAGAGAGATTTATCATATGCAAAGGTAAATGCAAAGGTAAAGGTAAAGGGGGAGCATGAGTGAGATGACTTTAGTATCGCATCAAATTGTTGCCATAAATTCCAAAGGTGGAGATTGTTGATTAATTGGGCTAGTTTTCATTGATGTCAACCATTGGAGAGTGATATTGTAGATTGATTTCAACCCTTAGTGATTGATGTCAACCCTTGAAGAAAGTTCGGTAGCGAATTCTGGTAGCACAAAGGTTTGGATAATGGACCCAAGGTTGTTTCATGTATAATGGTATGATTTTTAATATATTTGAAGGTAAGACTATTGAATATGGATACTACATGTCATTCCATTTTTGTTGGTATGTTTAATGTCACATAACTCGTCATGGTTAGAGAGATATGGCCATGGGAAGTTGGAGAACCTAGGTTTGGGTAATGGAACCAAGTTTGTTTGATGGATAATGGTATGAGTTTTGATATATTTGTAGGAAAGACTATTCTAGATGGATATTACAAGTCATTCCATTTCCAATGGTATGTGGAGCGTCACATAACTCCTCACGGTTAGAGAGTTATGGCCATGTGAAGTTGGAGAACCCTCATGAGTTATCTAGAAGCACCAAAAGGTCAAAGTAGTCAAAGTGGTTTAAGATATTTTAGAAGGTGAATAGTAAAGTGAAGTGATGAGTGTAATACAATTCAACGTGAATACAAAATAAATTATTTAAATAATAAATTTAATGGAGAAATTAGAAGTGGGTTAACTCTAAAATAATGAAAGTGGGTTAAGATGGTTAAAGGGTAACCCCTTGAAGAATCTACATGAAAGTATAAATAAGAGGAAAGAATCTCTCATTTTAATTACACTTGAGAATATTGAATATCTATAGGTGACTGAGGTAACCAAAGGATATCTAAGCCAAATTTCAGAGGGAAGGTGAAGTAAATAAGGCCGAAATTCAATGGAGGATAAATTCTTTTGATGATGCTTTCTAAGGTATGTTATTTACAGGTCATCTCACCATTTTCACAATGACTTATTTTCTAAAATGATTCAGACTAGGAAATTGGGAGGCCTTTGAGGAAACATATCCAAGTATCTATGGTACAAATTTCATCTTGTGGGTCGTTGAATTTTTGGAGTTACACTCCATGGAAAATAAGGTTTGTGGCTAGTCCTGAAACTAGTATAAAACAAGTGTTTAGGGTAAAAATGCCATAACTTATTCATAAGAGATCAAAATTTAGTAAGACCAAATGTGTTTTTTAGAGTAGAGTCTGTAGTATTGTGAGTACAATTTTCAGATCCATACAACAAATATTATGGGCAGGGCATGCTCTACAAGTTCACTCTCTAGAATAAGCCATAATTCAACAAGGTATGTCATTTTTGCTATAACTCCTTTTCTCAGAGGTTCCAAGTAGTGAAGTCTGGAGGAATTCCATACAAGACACTGAAGAACATTGTGTAGAATTTTATATCTTTATTCATTAAAGGTACATAGTTATGATTATTTCAAGTTAGGGTTGTTGACTAATACAAAATTAGTCATGTGAGACTAAAGTAAAGTTTGATGAAAAATGCTAGTCTCTTGTTGTTAAAGTTAAGGAAGGTTTGTAGGTATGTGATACTATACACCAAGTCTAATATATAGTTACAAATCATATTTGGATGATGAAATTGATGAGGGATTTTGGTTGAGGTATGTGTTGGGTACATGGTTGAGACAGGTAGTTGATGAGTTGGCACATAGATGAGGTCTATAGTTGATGATGTTGGTACATATTGATAAGTCATAGTTTATGTGTATTTGATGAATGATTGGTACAAATTTGGTGCATGGTTGATGCACTCATTGATGGTACAGGTTGAGGTACAGGTTGGTGCATGGTTGATGCACTTGTTTATGGTACATGTTGATTACAAGTTGACATATAGGTTGGTACATGGTTGATGCACTTGTTTATGGTACATGATGATTACAGGTTGTTTGGTACAGGTTGGTGCATGGTTGATGCACTTGTTTATGGTATAGGTTTACAATAGCATATCTCACATTGATAGTGTGACAATGGTTCCATCATTCTACTTATATTACAGGGTGGTTGGACGAGGCAGGGAAAGGTTGTTGTAGCCACCTTCCGGTTGTATCCAGAGAACATAGGGGGTTTTATCCTCCTTTTGGTTGTAGCCAGAGAATTGGGGAGTTGGAGCTTCCTTTAGGTTGTATCTTGAGAAACTAGGGGGTTGGAGCCTCCTTCCAGTTTCAGTTGGAAAACAAAGGAAGTTGGTGCTTCCAATGAATGTAATTCTTAAAGACATATAAGAAAAAGAATTATGTAATTTTCTTCCACTTTGGGTTTCCACGTAAAAACATTGGTGTACGGTGTATGTGTATGATTTCTCATTTTTTAATTGTTTATTTACTCTGAAACTATTGGATGATAATGATACGTTGATATAACAATTGCATTTTGTGGTTAAAAAAGATAATTTCTCTATTACTGATTCACCCCCGCCCCCTCTCAGTAATCCAATAATTGGAATCAGAGCAGGTTCCTTCAAGAATTAGTTTAGCCACTTAAAGGTATATCATGGAGAGAAAAAACATGTACAAACATGGAACACCACATTTTGATGGACAAAAGTATGCATTCTGGAGCAAAAGGATGAAGACATATATACAGGCACATGGATTTGAAATTTGGCAATTTGTAGTAGATGGATACAAAGAACCAACAATTCCGCCAATAAGTGAAAGAGAAATAAAACTCGATCAAAAAAATTCCAAAGCCACAAATGCGCTTATGAATGGTCTTGGTGAATCGATATACACCAAAGTTATGCATTGTAAATCCGCCAAAGAGATTTGGGACAAACTTCAAAATATTTATGAAGGATATTCAAAATTCAAAAAAGAAAAGATTCAAACTTACAGAGGTCGGTCCGAACAACTAAAGATGAAGGAAGATGAGAATATTGCAGCTTACTTGTTACGAGTTGATGAAACAGTAAATGCAATCATAGGATTGGGAGAAGGAATTAAATAATCTGTAATTTTTCAAAAGGTACTAAGATGTCTTCCTATGATATTTGGTCCTAATATATCAACACTAGAAGAAAGAGAAGATCTAGACTCAATAAGCATGGACGAACTACATGGAATCTTCACAGCATATGAAATGAGAATTGAACAGGAAAATCTAGATATACAAGAAGCATCTTTCAAAGCATCTAAAAGGTCAAAGAAAAAGGGAAAATAAAAAGAAAAAGAACATAGCAACAATAGTGACATCTCATAAGATGATGAATAAATGGCCAATCAAGATATTGAAAAAGGGAACCAACAGAAAATTAAAGGTAATCTTCCATTGATTTGTTTTAATTGTGATGGTATTGGTAATTTTGCTAAAAAATATCCTCACAAGAAAAATAAGGGGAATGATGAAGATTACTCAAATAGAAAACAAACATATAAAGGCAAAGGAACCACAAAGAAAGTTTTCAAGAAAAGATTATGCACCAAAGAATACATCTCCTCATCAGATGAAGATGAAGTGAGTGACAGTGAGACATAAATATTTCTATTCATGGTAGTATAAGATTATGATATAGAAGACATTGAAAAAGATTAAGAAGAGGAAGAAGTTGACTACTGAGAAGAATTGTTGACTGCCGAGAAGAATTGTTGACTGCCATAGAAGTTATAAGAAGAGAAAAGAGGAAAAACAAGAAGCTACAAGAAGAACTAGACAAGAAGGAAGACACTCAAGAAATAGAGCATATAATCATAGAATTGAAGGTTCAAATAGAAGAATATAAAAGAATTGAAGAAGTACTCAAAGATCAGTTAGAAGAAAGAGACGGGATCATTGGAAATTTGGAAGCAGAGATTGTCACATTGAGAAAGGATATTCAAAAGAAAAATATACAAAACAACTCAAAAGTTTTGGATGACATTATAAACATTCAAAGGCCTAATCATGACAAGTATGGACTTGGATACAATCAGACAGAAAAGGGATCAAGCTCCAAAGAATCAAAACAAGAAAATTATCGAAAACATTATGCAGAAACAATCAAAGGGGATAGGAAGACCTACAAGGAAGATTACAGGGGAACTCCTCCACTGAGAAGATTCAGATTTTAGAATTGATGACTGACAGAAACAAATAGGCCTCAGGAAGAAGAAGGATTCATAAGAGTAAATCCTTGCAAAATATCTTCAACTCCCAGGTATCAAACTATCTTTTTTGGTTTATATTATGCATGCAATAATTTTGGACATAAAGTTGTAAGTTGCAGAGCTAATAGAAGGAACATAAACAACTTTGAAAGACATACACAAAATTGTTATCCAAGAAGGTCTAGTGAAACACAGAGAAGAAGCTACAACATGTTTGAATCATTTAGCACTGAAGTGGAATTCTACAAGTGCAATAAATTTGGACACATGGCCAAAGATTGTAGAATCACAGTCCCTCCTAGAGAACCACAAGAGAACAACAATAGTCACAGACATGAGCCTCAAAAGAGAACATGGATAAGAAAGCAGAATCAATATAGAAATGAAGAATGCACACTCTCTCTACAAGATAAGTAGAATAAGTGTGGTTGGTATGTTGACAGTGGCTATTCAAAACATGAAGAATAGGTGAACAACGAATAGGTCCCATAGATCGCAAGACTGGAAATAAAACGAGATGAAGAAAATTCTACAAAGAAAAGGAAAGATGAGGGATACATAAAGGTTTGGAAAATAACTGAAATAAAACAAGGATAGGTAAATAAGGAACAGGTTCAAGAGATTGTACTTTTAGGAACTATAGTGAGAGATGAATTTGCAGACAGAAGGATATAAGTTAGAGATCAGAGAGATGATGAATCTACCAATGAATATGATGATGAATACACATAAGAGAAAGAATTTTTCTGATCCTTTTGGCTTAGAGACTCCCAGATTATATGAATAATAGACAGGGGGAGTCTATGTGGTAGCTGATACAGACCAGAGAACCATCCTACGAGCATATTGTAGAGTTTTATTAAACATAGTAATGCTCAAAAACAACAATGACAAATCTCCCTATGAGCTATGGAAAGGAAGTGTAGACAACAACCTCTACATCAAGGTAACTCAAGATAGTATTTTATTAATTGAAATTTATGTTGATGATATTGTTTTTGGAAGTATTAATGACAGGTTAAGCCATAAATTTGCAAAGGACATGTAGGATGAATTTGAAATGTCATTACTCGGAGAACTATCCTTCTTTTTGGGTCTTCAGATACGTCAAAGCAACCAAGGAATTTTTATTTATCAAACTAAGTATATCATAGAAATGCTAAAGAAGCTCAGAATGGAAGAGTGTAAACTGATTACCACTCCTATGAAAACCAGTTGCAAGTTGAGAAAAGATGATGATTCAAAGTCTATAGTCCAAAGACAATATAGGTCAATGATTCAAAGTCTATATGTTAGCTTACTTAACAACATCCAAACCATATGTAATGTAGGCACTTGGACAGGTGGAAAGATTTCAAGTACCACCAAAGGAATCACATGTCTTAGAAATAAAGAGGATTTTCATATATCTCAAAGGAACATAAGATTTTGGATTATGGTATCCAAAAGGAAAGGATCTATCACTTATTTCCTACACAGATGCAGATTGGGCAGGTTGCATCAATGACCGACAAAGCACCTGTGGAGAAACGTTCTACTTGGGTGAGTTTTTAGTATCATGGTTAAGCAATAAACAATCATCAACATCTTTATCTACAACCAAGGCAGAGTATATTGCAACAACCTCATGTTGTACACATGTTCTATGGATGAAAAAAACTCTGACAGATATATAGGTTGAGTATGATGATCCCATTCCAATCTATTTTGATAATAAAAGTGCCATGGCCCATCAATATCCCAAATAGCCCGGTGATGCACTATAAGATAAAGCACATTCCAATAAATTATCACTTTCTACAGGAACATGTTGTAGAGAAGAACATCAGATTTGAATATGTGGGCACAAAAGAACAAGTGGAGGACATCTTTACAAAACCACTTCTAAGAGAATTCTTTGAGTATATTCTCCAGAGACGTGGAGTAATTTCTACCCCAAAATGAATGCTTTTGAATGCTTATCTTATATGTCTTAGATATACACAAGGAAGCACCATAAAGAGAACAAGTCAGGTTGGAATATTAGTTTCAGGAAGAGATCAGTCAGGGGGAGTATCCCCATGAACAATTTAGTTAGGGGGAGAAACCCTGGATGGAAATATACCTTTGTCATTGATGATAAAGGGGAGAGATTTATTAGATGCAAAGGTAAAGGGGGAGAATGAGTGATATGACTTCAGCATTGCATCAAAGTGTTGCCATAAATTCCAAAGGGGGAGATTGTTGATTAATTGGGTTGGTTGTCATTGATTTCAACCATTGGAGAGTGAATTGTAGATTGATTTCAACCTTTATTCATTGATGCCAACCCTTGGAGAAAGTCCGGTAGCACAAAGGTTTGGATAATGGACCCAAGGTTGTTTCATGTATAATAGTATGATTTTTAAGATATTTGAAGGTAAGACTATTATATATGGATACTACATGTCATTCCATTTTTGGTGGTATGTGGAATGTCACATAACTCCTCACGGTTAGAGAGTTATGTCCATGAGAAGTTGGAGAACCCAGGTTTGGGTAATGGACCCAAGTTTGTTTGATGGATAATGGTATGAGTTTTGATATATTTGAAGCAATGAATATTCTAGATGGATAGTACATGTCATTCTATTTCCATTGGTATGTGGAGCAACACATAACTCCTCACGGTTAGAGATTTATGGCAATGTGAAGTTGGAGAACCCTCATGAATCATCTAGAAGCACCAAAAGGTGAAAGTAGTCAAAGTGGTTTAAGAGATTTTAGAAGGTAAATAATAAAGTGAAGTGATGAGTGTACTATAATTCAAAGTGAATACAAAATAAATTATTTAAATAATAAATGTAATGGAGAAATTAGAATTGGGTTAACCCTGAAATAAGGAAAGTGGGTTAAAATGGTTAAAAGGTAACTCCTTGAGGAAGCTACATGAAAGTATAAATAAGAGGCAAGACTCTCTCATTTTAATTAAACTTGAGAATATTGAATATCTATAGGTGACTGAGGTAACCAAAGGATATCTAAGATGAATTTCAAAGGGAAGGTGAATTAAAGAAGGCCGAAATTCAAGGGAGGATAAATTCTTTTGATGATGCTTTCTAAGGTATGTTATTTACAAGTCATCTCACCATTATCGCAATAATTTTTTTTCTAAAATGATCCAGACCGTGAAATCGGGAATCCATTGAGGAAACATATCCAAGTATCTGTGGTAAAAATTTCAGCTTGTGGGTCGTTGTATTTTTGGATTTACACTTCGTGGAAAATAAGGTTTGTTGCTAGTCCTGAAACTAGTCTAAAACAAGTGTTTTGGGTAAAAATGTCATAACTTCTTCATAACAGATCAAAATTCAGTAAGACCAAATGTATTGTTTAGAGTACAGACTGTAGTATTATGTTTACAATTTTCAGTTCCATAAAACAAATATTCTGGGTGGGGCTCTCTCTACAAATTCGCTCTCTAGAATAATCCATAATTCAACAAGGTATGCCATTTTTGCTATAACTCCTTTTCTCAAAGGTTCCAAGTAGTGAAGTTTGGAGGAATTGCATAAAAGACACTGAAGAACATTTTGTACCATTTTATATCTTTATTCATTACAGGTACATAGTTATGATTATTTCAAGTTAGGGTTGTTGACTAATCCGAAATTAGTCATGTGAGACTAAAGTAAAGTTTGATGAAAAATGTTAGTCTCTTGTTGTTAAATTTAAGGAAGGTTTACAGGTATGTGACATTATACACCAGGTCTATTACAGAGTTACAAATCAGATTTGGATGATGAAATTGATGAGGTATTTTGGTTGAGGTACATGTTGGGTACATGGTTGAGAAAAGTAGTTGATGAGTTGGCACATACATGAGGTCTATAGTTGATGATGTTGGTACATCTTGATGAGACATAGTT
Organism: Picea mariana; assembly: GCA_032191745.1. Classification (NCBI taxonomy): domain Eukaryota; kingdom Viridiplantae; phylum Streptophyta; class Pinopsida; order Pinales; family Pinaceae; genus Picea; species Picea mariana. The sequence goes on from JASDQU010738845.1 coordinate 82,270, forward strand.
TATGTGTATTTGATGCATTATTGGTACATATTTGGTGCATGGTTGATGCACTTATTGATGGTACAGGTTGAGGTACCGGTTGGTGCATGGTTGATGCACTTGTTTATGGTACATGTTGATTACAGGTTGAGGTACAGGTTGGTGCACGGTTGATGCACTTGTTTATGGTACATGGTGATTACAGGTTGTTTGGTACATGGTGATTACAGGTTGTTTGGTACAGGTTGGTGCAAGGTTGATGCACTTTTTTATGGTACAGATTGATTATAGGTTGATTGGTATAGGTTTACAATAGTATATCTCACAGTGATAGTGTGACAATGGTTCCATCATTCTACTTATATTATAGGTTGGTTGGACGGGGCAAGGACAAGTGGTTGTATCCACCTTCTGGTTGTATCCAGAGAACATAGGGGGTTTTATCCTCCTTCTGGTTGTAGCCAAAGAATTGGGGAGTTGGATATTCCTTTAGGTTGTATCCTAAGAAACTAGGGGGTTGGAGCCTCCTTCAAGTTGCAGCTGGAAAAAAAAGGAAGTTGGTGCTCCCAATGAATGCAATTCTTAAAGACATATAAGAAAAATAATTCTGTGGTTTTCTTCCGCTTTGGGTTTCCACGTAAAAACATTGGTGTACTATGTATGTGTATGATTTCTCATTTGTTAATTGTTTATTTACTCTGAAACTATTGGATGATAATGATACATTGATATAACACTTGCATTTTACGGTTAAAAAGGATAATTTCTCTATTACTGGTTCACCCCCCCTCTCAGTAATCCAACAATTGGAATCAGAGCAGGTGCCTTCAAGAATTAGTTTATCCACTGAAAGGTAGATCATGGAGAGAAACAACATGTACAAACATGGAATACCACATTTTGATGGACATAAGTATGCATTCAAGAGCAGAAGGATGAAGACATATATACAGGCACAGGGATTTGAAATTTGGCAATTTGTAGTAGATGGATACAAAGAACCAACAATTCCACCAACAAGTGAAAAAGAAATAAAACTCGGTCTAAATAATTCCAAAGACACAAATGCACTTATAAATGGTCTTGGTGAATTAGTAAACACAAAAGTTATGCATTGTAAATCCACTAAAGAGATTTGGTACAAACTTCAAAATATTTATGAAGGATATTCAAAAGTCAAAGCAGAAAAGATTCAAACTTATAGAGGTCAGTTCGAACAACTAAAGATGAAGGAAGATGAGAATATTGCAGCTTCTTATGAGTCGATGAAACAATAAATTGAATCATAGGATTGGGAGAAGAAATTAAAGAATATGTAATTGATCAAAAGGTACTAAGATCTTTTCCTATGAGATTTGATCCTAAGATATCAGCACTAGAAGAAAGAGAAGATCTAGACTCAATAAGCATGGACGAATTACATGGAATATTCACAGCATATGAAATGAGAATTGAAAAAGAAAATCTAGATATAAAAGAAGGGTCTTTCAAAGCATCCAAAAGGTCAAAGAAAAAGGGAAAGAAAAAAGAAAAAGAACATAGCAGCAACAGTGACATCTCAGAAGATGATGAAGAAATGGCCAATTTTGTTAAGAGATTAAACAAGGGAACCAACGGAAAATATAAAGGTAAGCTTCCACTGATTTGTTTTAATTGTGATGGTATTGGTCATTTTGCTAACAAATGTCCTCACAAGAAAAATAAGGGGAATGATGAAGATTACTCAAATAGAAAACAAACATATAAAGGAAAAGGAACCACAAAGAAAGTTTTCAAGAAAAGATTACGCACCAAAGAAGACATCTCCTCATCAGATGAAGCTGAAGTCAGTGACAGTGAGACAAAAATATTTATATTCATGGTAGTATAAGACTCTGATAAAGAATAAACCAAAGAAGATTAAGAAGAGGAAGAAGTTGACTACTGAGAAGAAGTGGGTTATCCCTAAAATAAGGAAAGTGGGTTAAGATGGTTAAAAGGTAACCCCTTGAGGAAGCTACATGAAAGTATACATAAGAAGCAAGAATCTCTCATTTTAATTACACTTGAGAATATTGAATACCTATAGGTAACTAAGGTAACCAAAGGATATCTAAGCCAAATTTCAGAGGGAAGGTGAAGTAAAGAAGATCGAAATTCAAGGGAGGATAAATTCTTTTGATAATGCTTTCTAAGGTATGTTATTTATAGGTCATCTCACCATTTTCGCAATAATTTTTTTTCTGAAATGATTCAGACCATGAAATTGGGAGGCCTTGAGGAAACATATCCAAGTATCTATGGTACAAATTTTAGCTTCTAGGTCGTTGTATTTTTGGAGTTACACTCTGTGGAAAATAAGGTTTGTTGCTAGTCCTGAAACTAGTCTAAAACAAGTGTTTCGGGTAAAAACATCATAACTTATTCATAACATATCAAACTTCAGTAAGAACAAATGTGTTGGTTAGATTAAATTATGTAGTATTCCGTGTACAATTTTTAGATACATACAACAAACATTCCAGACGGGGCACGCTCTACACGTTTGCTCTCTAGAATAAACCAGAATTCATCAAGGTATGCCATTTTTTCTATATCTCCTTTTATGAGAGGTTACAAGTAGTGAATTCTGGAGGATTTGCATAAAAGACACTTAATAACATTGTGTATTATTTTTATATCTTTATTCATTACAGGTACATAGTTATGATTATTTCAATTTAGGGTTGTTGACTAATCCAAAATTAGTCATGTGAGACTAAAGTAAAGTTTGATGAAAAGTGTTAGTCTGTTGTTGTTAAAGTTAAGGAAGGTTTGAAGGTATGTGATATTATACACTAGTTCTTATACAAAGTTACAAATCAGATTTGGATGATAAAATTGATGAGAGGTTTTGGCTGAGGTACATGTTGGGTACATGGTTGAGACAAGTAGTTGATGAGTTGGCACATAAATGAGGTGTATAGTTGATGATGTTGGTACATCGTGATGATTCATAATTTATGTGTATTTGATTCATGATTGGTACATATTTGGTGCATGGTTGATGCACTCATTGATGGTATCGGTTGAGGTACAGGTTGGTGCATGGTTGATGCACTTGTTTATGGTACATGCTGATTACAAGTTGAGGTACTTGTTGGTGCATGGTTGATGCACTTGTTTATGGTACATGATGATTACAGGTTGGTGCATGGTTGATGCACTTGTTTATGGTACAGGTTGATTATAGGTTTATTGGTATAGGTTTACAACAGTATATTTCACAGTGATAGTGTGACAGTGGTTCCATCATTCTACTTATATTACATGGTTGTTGGGTGGGGCAAGGAAAAATGGTTGTAGCCACCTTCTGGTTGTAGCCAGAGAAAATAGGGGGTTGTAGCCTCCTTCTGGTTGTAGCCAGAGAATTGGGGAGTTGGAGCTTCCTTCAGGTTGTAGCCTGAGAAACTAGGGGGTTGGAGCTTCCTTCCAGTTGTAGCTGGAAAACAAAGGAAGTTGGTGCTTCCAATGAATTAATTCTTAAAGACATATAAGAAAAAAATTCGATCATTTTCTCCCACTTTGGGTTTCCATGTAAAAACA
>JASDQU010738845.1:86102-98024 GCA_032191745.1 Picea mariana
AAAAAAAAAAGGTAGAAAAGAGAAGAAAATCAAATAAAAAATGGATATAGAAAAAATAAAAAGTGTGTCAGAGTACCAAGGCATAGAGTAATTGTGGAGAAGGAAGTGTTATCACACATCAAAATATAACTGCACCAACTTAAAAGAAGATACACATAAGAGAAAGATCATTAAAAGAATTAAAGCATGGAAACGACGACAACGAAGGAGTGATAGGTCATAAAGGCATCATATAATCTTAAATGGTAAAAGTCATTGGAAATAATGATAAATTGGTAGTACGAGGGAAAAATCACATGACAGATTTGGTAATAAAGGAGCATTTATTTAACAAAACATCAACCACGATGGAATATTGGAGAAGGTAGTTAAGGCTGAATAAGACATGTACAGTTAGAAAAAAGGCACAAAACAATAGGAAATCGTTAAGTGTAAGTCATTGTTGCATGAAAGAGAGAAAAAAATAGAGAAAACCAAAGAGAATTCGAGAGCACTAGAGTCGAGCTACAATTACCAAAGAACAAACACAGAACTATTCCAGGAATCCGTCACAAAAGACAAATGATACCTCCCAAAGTTGGAGGACCATCTTCCACAGCACGAAAACAAGAAAGACGACCAGAGAAAACACCAGAGGTAGAGGAAGTAGCTGGAGCTTTCGCTTCAGTGTCACAGGCAAGTTTCCATACGGAATACCTAGCACCAAGGATGGATGACATGCCACCAATACAAGTACCAACCAATGGGAAGTACTCGCTGCCAATAGCACCAGTTTTTCCTCGTGTAAGCAGTGAAGGAGAAATGATCGGAAATATTTCTTGCTTAAAGTTTATGGACCGTCACATCATAGATGCATATAAATTTCCCCAATTAGCCAGGGAAGAATATTTGTTCACTAGGAGTGTCCCAAGCATAGGAGAAATCATGCTAGAGCCACATAAGTGGGCGATGGGGTTAGAGAAGGCAAGTATACTAAACTTGTTATAGATTCCACATTTTAGGTGAAGTACACAGATTAATGCATGTGTGAAGGTGCTACTATGTTGCATTCATAGGGGGACACTCTGGTTAGATCCCCCAATATCAATCGATACTGTGATGATTTCACGTATTATAGGACTACCAAAAGCTGGTGAAGATCTGATCATGTTGTTCAAAAAGGTAGGAGAGAGAGCCCTCTCTGAGTCGATGAAAGAACAATTCTAGACACAGAGAGGAAAGCGAGGGATGGATTTAAAGAATATTAATGATAAAAATGTTAGGTTTACAACGTAGGAACTGGTTTGTAATTTGTTGAGCAAGTGAAGGAAAGATGAAGTACCAAACACAGTCATAGAATATGTAGATAAATGTGTGGAAGGGGTTCAGATGAACTTGGCCACCTTCTTGGTGAACCCATTTTTACAGAATTGCACCGAGGCCCATGAAAAGGGCAAAAAATTCCATTATTCATGGTTGTTAATTTTGATTGCACTGATATGGTGGAATGAACCAGGGTATTACTAACATATGCACAAATTAGGAAGAAGCAATTTGGCTGCGAGGTATGCCAATATATGGCACACAATAATTACGAGAAGACAAAATGATAGTAATGCCACATTTTTTGTATACTTGGAAAATATCATGCATTTAGTGGCACACACACCACACATATTAGCAGAGATGGTTGCAACATATAAGGATATCACACATGTTTTAGTCCAAAATTCCATATTTTTGCATACAAGACATCGACCCATCCATTTTCATACTTTTCCAAAACACTGTTAAGGCTTCCTTCTAAAAAGCCCTTTTTTGGATAATGTACACATCATGTTTCACTAATAGTCTGCGTACACATGCATGTTGCATTCTAGTTAGGTCAGATACAGACATGTGTTGCATGCTATTTATCCTGCATACACATGTGTGCTACATGCTAGTTAGCCCACGTTTACCTCCAAAAGTTGCAAAAAATATAAAGTTGCACGAAATTCGGTGGAGTTTAGGGTCTATGGAGGGTTTCCTAACCATTTTACCCCTTTTATCCCATCCCTAAACCGAATAAAGATATTTTTCTCATACAAAAATAGGTCTTGGGGAATCATTTATGAACATGAGCAAGAGAATAAGAAAACTCTGAAAAAATCTCTTCCCTTTCTTAGCCCAATATTTGCATCTCATTTTGAGTTTTAGCCTCAACCTTCCCCTCCAGCCTTTCTCTTTATGCAACCCTTTTTCCTTCCCTTAGTGATATGTTGGTTGTGAGAAGCTAATGTGGGATTGATTCACTTGGATATATGATAGAGGAGCCCATACTTGGTTCATGGAGCAGTTTCCAGCAATGGTTGTAACTCTTTTTATCTTGAATTTGAATAAAAGAGTTTATTCTTGTCCCAAAACCCTATGTTTATATGTTTTTATTAATTTGAGCATTTATATATATGTTTAGAATTTTAAAGTGATCATTAGATATTGTATGTGTTGTTTCATTGTATTCCTAACCCCTTAGAGGTCATCTTTGGAAGGAGATATGTGATCTAGGAGGCGACAACAAGAGAAAGAGGTCTACTCCAACCATAAGGATTGAAGGTGCACTCACTAACCCTCTCTTTCCTCTCTCTCTCATCACTTAGTTTAGATGGTTTTGGGGTAGATTAAAGTTATATCAATATTTTAAGGGACTTATCACTTTGCCTATTTCTTAGACCCAATTTAGGGGGATTTTCCCCATAGCAGAATTGGCGACTCAACTAGGGAGTCCCTCTAGGGTATTAGTGGGAGATTTTGGTTTGATTTGATTTATTCAATTTTACTTTTGCGTTTTCAAAGTTTATTGAGTCAGTTAAGGTCTCTAGTTAGCTTCTAGGTGCCTACCATCCTTTTCTTCCCATTTAGTTGTCCAAACCTTTTTCTTTTCTGAAAGTTTGCAAAGGTGTACACGCCCTGTCCTATGTATAGCATGCATACATATGTAGTATGCATAGTATAAAACCCACATACATATGCAGGATTCTCGTGCACAACACATGTATCTTTGTTTTGGAAGGGTTTAAAAAAAATATTGTTCTTTCCTGGAAAGAATCTTTTTGCTTCTCAGACATTCTTGAACTCTTCAGGGCCCCTGCTAATTATTTTTGGTTGGGTTAAATATACAACTTATCTTGCACTTTGTAAAGAACCCTTGTTGTTTCTTTATTTTATGTTGTTTTTGAAGGTTTAGGGTGAAGTTATAAGGGCTAGATACTCCTGTGAAATGCAGTGAATCCCTGTGTTCAAGCAGTGTTTTAGGGTCTGTGTTAGTCTTGGATTTATTTTCTCTTTACCTTGTTTGTAATTTGAATAATGGAAAAATATCATTTACTTGTGATTTTCTTTTCTAAGCATTCAAAAAATAAAAAAATGTTGCATTTAGTTATGCATTTTTGTTTGGTAGTTGTAGCATAGGTTGATTATTACAAAAGAAAAGAGTTCCAATCCCAAAGTTCCTTCTTTTCTATTTCCTTAAAAGTTTAGTAGTTTGCATTTACATTGTAAAACGAAAAAAAACATTCTAGGAAACTTTTCGCATTTTAGGATCTTGGACTATACTTCGAAAAGTTTGCATTTGAGAAGACTAAAAGCCATTTTTCAATTGTATAACCTAGTTTGATTTTGCACGAATGCTCTAAAGCGTTTATTTCTCTTAATTTGTCTCTTGAAAAAACCATAAGTTGCACGTCCATACCCTTTTGAGTAAATCAATCCACTTAAAATCAATGAATAACACTTAAAATCAACTAGACTTTTGTTTGTAGGCTTCACCAAGTAGTCTAGGTTCTAGGGCCTTAAAATAGGTGTGTAGAGGATACTCTTCAAGGCATCTTAAACAAACATAAGATTCTATGATAGGGAGTGTCAAATTCCAGTTTTGTAAGAGTCAGCCGGGACCCCCCTCTAACAGAGGGGCTAAACACGAGCTCGCATGAGGAAAGATAGAGGAGATAACCCCTCGAAAGTCGAACCAGGCATAGTGGGGATCATATATTGAGGGTCATTCTTGGGATTTACGCTGATCACATTTGAATATAGATCCTCGTGAACCTCAAATCAATTCGATATACTCAATTGTCTTCCAGACCATTTTCCTTCAGTACCCTTGAAAGGATTCATGCTTTGTTATCCTGCTCATTATGATTAGCTCCACTATCAACTATACGCTTTTGGTGACTGACTGAGAGTTGGAAACCTAGTTTCCTTTTTTTAGGGACTTACATGGGTGACTATGAGGGTATATCACGATACCTAGGGCAGACATTGGATCGCACTTTGCAGATTATACCTAGAGGGTGTTTATGTGTTTGAGTTACACTTGCACTAGTAAGTTTCTCTAATGTCGATTAGTGTAAATGTTCTTTCTACCAGTCAATTGTTTGATTGATTTGTTGTTAGGAACTTTTTAGTGTGTTCTCTGTGTTTCACACTAGCTCAAACTTAGAGTGTCAGTTGATCATTTCACAATGTGGAAGATCAAAATCTTCGTTGTTCACATAGGCTTCAGGGCCTTCCACTGGTTACTTTGGAGCCACCTCCACCACCACTGAGGTGCAGGCTAGATAAGGAAGGTTCATTTGAAGTGACAAGGTCACAAGAAACTATACCTGATTCATCTCCTACAGAATACTTTCCTGCACCAGAAGAGTCCATCATTTTTGACCTCAAAGTGGAAGGCTTTAGGCCTATGAACCATCCGATCACTCACTTATCAGTGTCGCTTCTTATTCAGATAGTCCCTATTGAGGTGACTTCACCTAAACGTCAATTTTTTATACTAATGACGATGAAAGAAACTAGTGCTACTTCTTATGGGAGTCCTCATACTCCCATCTCAGTTGTCGTGGGAGGGGGTGTCATTCCTCCTCCCCCATATCCACCTATTAGGACTATGGTTGTCCAAACACCCACTACTTCAGGAAGTGGCACAATCCCTTCGATGAGTATGACCACTGTTCCCTCTATCCATAACACATATGCCACTCCCTTTTCATATGGGATGCTCGTATTTGACTCTAGTTCAGTCCTAACTTACTCTACTTTATAGATTTTTGGTCTAAAGGCATGGAGCTCTAATTATCCCTTACAAGGTTTTGTCATGGGAACCACTACCCCATTTAATGTTATCCCTTATGGTGGGGGTCATATCCCTCCTTTGTCCCCTTTTCTCGGGGGTGTATTCTAGCATCTGATCAGGCTTAACACTAACTCTAGTTTGTTCAGTGGGGGGAGTCATGGACCTCAGTCCTATATGATCTGTTAGGGACTATGCCTTTTTCTTTATTCGATGCAGTTGGAAATAACACTTTCTCATCGCCTATTTTCTCAACAGGGGGCAACCTTGTTTTTGGTCAACCAAACCCTATGCAAGACTTCATTCCTTCGTAGGGAGCGATGACGAGAGTTTACTCCTCACAAGCTCTTGGAAATCTTTGGTAGGGATTGTTTCCTTCGCAAGGGATGTCAATATGGGGAAACCCCTCCCACACTTAGTGGACCCCTGAGAAAGGTTTAGTACCTATTCCAGGAGGGTCAGATGGGGGCATCCCCAACAAATTTCCTTGGAATACCATACAAGGAGAAATCTTGACACAAGACATGTTATATAACTATGGGAATCAAACACCAATTCAAAATCAAATAAAAACTCCTTTTACTGGCCAGGGACACCATGGTTTCTACAAAAACCCTCAGCAACAACCAAAATTTTCCTCGAAACATGGTGCCAGCCAAAATATAGGCCCCTCTTTTCATTTGAATACACAACAACTTAGACTACCTTTCTTGGAAACTCTGCATTTTCTAGACTTGTTGAGACTGTTGAATGACTTGATATGTCATGATATTTGTTGGCCCCCCATGTCGAATAAGTTTCTCTTGGATGTCCCTACATTCGAAGACAAGCCTGAAAAGGATCCAGGTGATCATGTTACGACATTTCATTTATGGTTCTCATCTAACTCATTAAATGATGATTTCGTTCAATTGTGTTTGTTTCAACACACTCTTATAAGGGGTGTCACAAAATGGTATATCAATATTGATATCTCGAAGTACACTTACTTTAATGACCTAGATACGGTCTTCTTAACCATTTCCAGTTACTGGTAAGATATGATTCTGGCACCAAGTTGCGTACCAACTTCGAGAAAAAACAATCCATCCATATCTCGGATCACATCCTAGAATGGCTTTGACAAAAGAGCTTAATCAAAGTTAAGGTACCTCCCTCATTTTTTATCGAGTGGTTCCTAAAGTCCTTGGTGCCATGTGTATCCAAAGACATTGTGAAATCTAGGGTTTTTCGAAAGAATAGGATATCATGATATCCCAACAATAGGAGTTGATTTACTCTCAATTTGGTATGTTGTACGAGATCCTACCCGATGCCCCACGGTCGAATTTTGACAAGACTAAATAGAAGTATAGGCCTCACACCGATGGCATAGAAGGCTCAACACAGAGAAAACCTACATATCATTTGACTAATCAATTACAAAAATTATTAATTCAACATACTATGGCCAACCAAACTCCTAGTTTAGCTGCTCCCGTAACCCAAACGTCGGATGTACACTATGTGTAATCGACAAATCCCAAGGGTAACCAACAATCCAAGGGAAGGAGGAATGACATAGAGCCCCTAAATCAATAGGGTCTACTGACCTCCTATTCTATGGATCTTCCTCTATTCCCAAGATGAAGGAGCTCTCGAGGTCCCTGCTAGAACCTCCACGAAAACAAATCCACAGGTCCTTTTACGAACTACACCTGCGCGAATAAGCACTAGGAGTAAGTTTCCTCTCCACATGACCACTGGTTGTGACCATGGGCCTAAACAAAAGGCTCTTCATGACTTCAGGACCTCGGCTATTCCACTGCAAATCTCCCTGACTCTTCCAATCGTCGAACTCTAAATTAGAGCTTAGCGAATGCTAGCTCCTCCCTTTATCCTCCGACAATGTGACCTCTGGCTATGACTTGGGGCCCAACTCCCAAACACTTCGGGACTTTGCACTTCGCAAATTCTGAAAGATATATCACCTCCTTTATTCTGAACCCTGAACCCCGATTTCTACTCATGCTAGATCGACGGTCCACTATCTCCCGTGATCCAATGGTCCAGGTTTACTCTTCGCGAATCAAGACTTCGTGTTTCGCAAGTCTGGAAGTGGGCTTCCCTCTTCCTTCTAACTCCCAACTTTTTGATATTCCAGAGTGCAAAATAAATGGCTCACACTCCCTCAGATATGATAGCTACTATCTCTCTTGAGCTTGCAAGTGTTGAAAGACTCTCTCCCTTATCCTTCTAACAAATCTACTAGATCCAACGGTCCGTGGAAATCGATGTTTCTCCCTTCAGAAATTTCCACTGTCCATCGAGACTCTGAGTGTATCCTAGCCAAATAACTTGACGTCAACCCTTGTGAGATTGTTTCCATGAGGTGAATTCACCCCTCATCTTTACTCTGAACTTCTCCAAGTCTCTATCCTTCCTGAGCTTGAATTCTCACTGCAAAATCAAGGATGCTAAGGAATCCTGCGCGCACTTCCTGCGGCCTTCACAATAATCTATGGTTATTTGACAACTCCAACTCTACGCACTCTTTACAACAAAATTTCTTCAACCACTCACTTGGGTTGGAAAATTCTAAGTCTCTCCTCATCCTATGCACACCTTGCATGACTCTATTATTTACCTGCACTCCTACTGGTATAAGTTAATGCTATCTCTCCTGAGATTTTCTGAGGTAAAACTCAGAATCTTGTCAATGCACTCCTTGTGGACTTTCACTGCACTCCCTATAGGAATTCTTAGGAAGAGAAACAATTGAAACTCATACTCTCCTCACAGACTTCATACATTCAACATGAAATCACATACACCCACACAACATTGAAACAAATGCATAATAGAGAATATAAGCAAGATGAAAACATATCATTCAATAGATACACACAACAACCATAAATACACCACCATAAATACACCATGAAATTGGATCAAAGAATTCTTATATTAATTTGAGTGGTTTTGTACATGGTCTACAACAACAACAACTATCTACTCATACAAATTAGACAATCTATGTTCTTATTTTCTCTCATATGCTTCTTTTTTCTCTTACTCATACAATGAGAATGATAATACAATAAATCTACGAGGGAGTCTTCTTGAGTTTTTTCCCTCCTACAACCTTAAGATATCTTATTCAATTAAAGATTACTACCTACTTTACATTTATTACAATTAATGTCCACAACCGATAGATGAGATCGAATGCTGAAGACCTGTATTACAATCCCCAAAACATTAAAAGAAATTACATCCTTCCAACTATTTCATTAATGTGTTTTCTTTCAAAATTTCAAAATGTCTTCAAAATGCGTGTTGGTATATCTATCTGTCCTCCACTCACGCTTGCTAACGATGCTCCTGCATCATTACTCCTCTAGCTGAAAAATTCATCGACTCTTTTCCATGAGCTCTTGCACTGTTTGTTTGTGTTTCTGGATATCTGCTTCACTTTCTCAAATCACATATTCAATCGGGTGTACTTTCCACTTTACAAAATATTCAAAATATGTCTTCTTTTGGGTCTTCTTACCAACTCTCTAATCAATGATCTTTTCCATCTGCGGCTTTTCAGCTACAAACATCTATTTGATCCATTGAATTTCCTTCTGATTCTCTGCTCCATCTTCTCTGTAAGGATACATATATGCTACATTGAATATGGGTGATATTCCCACATCATCTGATAATTCTATCTCATAAGCATTTGCCTCAAATTTCCTCAAAATTTTACACGGCCCTATTTTCTTCATTTTCAACTTATTATATGTTCCCATTTGGAACCTTTCTTTTTTGATATGTGCCAAAACTAAATCTCCCACTTCAAATTGAAGCTCTCTTCTGTACTGATTTTCTCTACACTTGTATTCCTGGTTGGAACTCTGCAACTGCTCTTTGATTTTACTATGGAGCTCCTGCATATCTGCTGCAAAATCTTTCGCTCCAACACTCCTGAACTCACTATGCTCTAAGTCTCTCAACTCATATGCTCCTCTTAGTTGCATTCCATATAGTATTTGGAATGGGATATATCCTATTCTCCTATTAGGTGAGTCATTATATGAAAATTTCGCTTGAGGCAGAATCTGATCCCACTAACTGTGATGTTCAGCTACTAAACTCCTCAATAAGTCCCCGAAAATTTGATTTACTACCTCATTCTGTCCATCCGTCTGAGGGTGATATGCTGAGCTAAAAGATAAATTCATCCAAAGCTTCTTACATAGTGTCCTCCAAAAATGACCAACAAATTTGGTATCTCTGTTTGAAACAATACTCTTGGGTAAACCATGAAGTCGAACAACTTCTTTGAAAAACATATTTGCAATGTGTGTCGCATCACTAGTTTTCTGACATGGAATGAAATGTGCCATTTTGGAAAGTCTATGGACTACCACAAATATGGAATCACAACCTCTTTGTGTTCTTGGCAGTCCCAACAAAAAATTGATGCCGGAGCATCGTAAGCAGCAAAGCAAGTGTGAAGGTAGAAGCCAGCTGGGAAAAGCGCTAGCACATTTTTCACGTTTTGAAATGTTTTGAAAAGATTAGGAAGTGGATATAAATGTGATAGTTGGGGAAGTGTACTTGCATTTATACTTAAACACTGTAACATATCATGAGTGATTTTATCTCATCTGTCAATGTAAAAGGCATTTATGCATAGTTAATGGAAGTATGTAGATTTAAATTATAGATTAGACAGTTTAGGAGAGTAGGAGGGAAAACAGATACAGACACCCTCACCTTTGTATCATAGTAGTTGTATCATTAGCATAGAGAAGAAAGAGAGAGATGTAGCAGAGAGTTGTAGAAGAAGAACCCATGTACATAAGTTTTGAATTAATATATGAAGCTTTGAATCAGATTTCATGGTGTTATGATGTTTTTTGTTTATACATGGTGAATGGTATGTTTAGAATGGTTTTATTCTCTTTATTATGCATTTTCTTTAATACTGTGTGTATGTAGGATTTCATGTTGAATATTTGAAGTCTGAGAGAGAGAGAGAGAGAATGAGTTTCAATTGTTTCTCTTCCTAAGTGAGAGAAGTTCCTACAAGGAGTGCAGTGAAACGTCAGCAAGGAGTGCGTTGACAAAGGTTCGGAGTTTATCTTTGAAAGCTCAGGAGGGATACCGTTGTTCTCATTCCAGTAGAAGTGCAAGTGAAGCACAGAAGCCGTGCAAGGTGTGCACAGGCTAGTTGAAAGCTTAGAACTTATCAACCAAGGGGAGAGTTGAAGGACTGTTGTTGCAGGGAGTGCACAGAATCGAAAGATCAAATACCCAAGAGTATTTTGAAAGTCTACCGCAAGGATTGCGAGCAGGAACCCTTTTGGAGGTTTGAGTTTGTAAGTGAAAGATCTGGAGGGATAACACCTTTGAACACTTCAAAGGAGGATGGATTTTGAAATACTTCAAAGGGAGATGAGGGTTGAAGTCATCTAGCAAAAGTAAAGTTCAGAAGCGAGAACATTGGTTTATTTCGTAGAAGTTGTTTAGGAGAAAACGAGTGGTCAAAATTCTCTGTGGAGAATTCACAAAATAGCAAGGACCATAGGATCCAAGAGAGCTACAGAGAAGTTAAGCGTGGGATCAAACGGAGACTTATTAGTCGTTGTCCCTGTGGAAAGTGCCATTTTGGAATTCAGGGTTTAGAAGTGATAAAGGGACGGAAATTAGAGGTTCGTTCAAGTCCTAGAAGCTGGAAATCTTGAGAGACAAGTGGAAAGAATCTATGTCAGAGGTAGAGGATAGCAGAGAATACAGGAAGCACACTTGTCACCAGGCGGAGTCAAAACTTCGTTGACTATTTCGGGGTTTCGTAGGCTGGAGAGCCAGAAGCCTTGCATCAGAATTTGCGAAGACGCGAAGTCCGAAACTCTGAATCAGTGAAAAGTCCCATAGGGGAGCCAGTCTTTTCTAAATGCATTGAGGTTCGTCATTTTGGTATTTTCAAAGATGAGAGATAGGGATTCTTTGTTTCAGGATTCCCAAAATCGTGAGACATGATACGACTATGGAGGAGGACATGGCCAAACATTTCAGTGAATCGACATTTCAGGTTTCGGCAGTAAAGGGCAGAGAAACTCGACATCAGGGATTACGAAATTGTGAGACCCAAAATCCCAAATTAGTGAAGGGTGTAACGTTATTGTGGTCAAGGAGATTTGGGTTGGCGCCTGGTGTTTGTTCATGTAGGCTCAATTCATAAGGACCTGTGGAAAACACTGTTGTGTGTGTGTGGGATTCCCTGTGGGGAAAACCAAAGAGTCAATCAGACTCAAGGGAAGATTTAGAAAGATCCTTCATGGACCTTGGCCTGAGGGTCAAGGGTCTGCACCAGTTGTGGTATCAGAGCTTGATTTTGTCTGTATATTTCAGGCAGAGTAAGCTAGAGGAAAAGGAGTACTCTGATACACATCAGTTGTGGTATCAGAGCATAGAACAAGTTCTTTGCTTTCTGTAGCAGAGAAAAGAGGAACATTTTATAGCTATGCCATCGAGAAGAAGGGATAGATCAATGCCTGATCCAGTAGTCAAAATAGAAATGTACGAACTACGTGTCAAGCTTGATGCCATGGAGACAACACAGAGGCGTACAGTTGACGCTAGGGATATCAGCGAGGCTGAAAGTGAAAATGAGGCTAGAAATGAAGAAGAAGAAGTTGTATTCGAGGATGATGCAGATGAATGCGTATTCAGGGTTGTTGCAAGGATAGGTTCCAGAGAAAAAATGGGCATTCCCATGTATGAGGGAAACTTAGATGTTGAAGAGCTTCTAGACTAGATTAGAGCTTTGGATAAATACTTTGACTATGAGGATGTCG
>JASDQU010738846.1:7325-19446 GCA_032191745.1 Picea mariana
CATAATAAAACAACAATTTATATTCATATTTAAAGAAAAGAACATTAAAACATTGCACCAGATAACTTGACAACATAAATAATCACTCTTACTCATTACTGCATCATTCATGAAACATTATAGGAAGTAGTTCTTCTCCAAGTCCAATCACATGCATTTGATGAAAATAGCTTGTCTTTGGTCTAGAAGGACTTCTCAATTCATAGCAGTCTCAAAATAATTCTTAACAACCAAAAAGAAAGATTTCTTACAACAACCATCGACCTTCAACTCATTGGTCGATGTCTTTATTTATAATATAAAGTTTACCTAAAATTAATGGCTAAGTGCAGTTTAAACAAAGCAAAAATCTCCACGTGGCATTATCTTCTAATAGTTTCTTTAACAGTCAACCAGAGATATTTCTTGGAAAAGGGTAACTTCTCTCGTATTCAGACTAGCTGATAAACAGTTCTTCAAAAGTTTGGGCCCATGGAAATCTGTGTTGTTCCATCGGAGCCGCATATATTCCCCTGATGTCCACTGCACGTGCTTATTACTTTACTAAACTAGAGTTCAACTGCTGTAGCATGGTTCGGGATCTGATTGGATGTTCTGCGAATTATTGCACTTTCCCTGGCCTCGCATCGGTTATCTTTACGAACTCTTCAGTCCATAGAGAGTCTTGTTCAACATGAAACTTGACCACGTCGCTTAGGTCGATAAATTTATCGGGGGTGCCAAACTCGTGGAGCTCAATATCTTTCATCACTCTTTCGACTCTGCTTCAATGTTTCTTTCGAGTTCCTCGATGAGATCATGGAGCAAGATTTGTTCGGTAATCGAGGAATATTTCCTACAATCGGGGTTGAGGTAGTTTAGTGATCAAGTAATATAATATAAGATACAAACAAACATAATAGACCGATGCATACCTGTGGCGCTCATTATTCTCGATCGTTTAATACTTATGTCATCCCAGTTTCCCCTTTGAATGACCTATGATGTATTTGTCCATGATGCCACTCCTCTTCATTTTAAATGAGTTACGTCAGTGCTCCATAGCATGGAAAATCAAGTACGACATATATGAGTGTTGGAACCATCATAGTAGCCTCTCAACCTTTGGGGTCGGGAAAAGATGCCAGAGTCGAGCGTGCACGTGTACGCTCCCAAAAGGTCGGATACCGTAATAAGGAAGTCGTTAAATACCTCCAAAATCCGTATCACCAAGTGTGCCAACTATCATTCGTCAATAATGGAAGCCGGGGAGTTTAAAGAGATTGGAATGATCGTACCATACATTCCTTGCAACTCCGATTGATGACGTTTTATGTGTTTTGGATTGCATCCGTCGAGAAACTGTGACGTGTTAAGTCTTCTAGACATCCCATCGTGAGGCATGAGTGTTCTTTTGGCATGCTCTATTTCGCTCCTTCATTCCGCTATAAATTTTAGGAGTTCTGTAGGGAATTCTATGCATATGCCGAGTTTATACCTTTGTAACGCTGGTCTTGCGAGTTTATTCTGGAAAAACTTCGGGTAGTATTCCTTTACCATCTGTATATGACCAAGCCACTATGTTTTTTCACTATGGGATCCCATTTAAAAAAGGGACGGGGTTTGCGAGGCAGCCAGAGTGCCAGGTCCGAGCCCCAACGTACCTGGGACTCTTTCTTATTGGCTTCAAGTGTCCCTGAAGCTTCAACATACGGTACATGACTTTTCTCAGAGATGATGTCAGCGTCTACAATGGAGGTTGGGGTGGAGAGAAGTATGTCTTAAAGAGATATGCTGGGGGCCATTCCTTCTCAGGAGTGGACAGGATGGAGAAGGGGGAGGCCTAGGAAAGATACAGGAAAAGGGGAAGAAGATCGCCTCCCAACTGAGCTGAGTGTACATCCAGCTGCTGAGGGGTCTACGATGCTTACTAACTGGTCAGAGCCTATTGGGACTACCAGTAGAGGAAGTGGGAGCCGAAAGGGAAGGGAAAAGGCATCGATTTCTCCCATCAAGAGTACCATCCAACAGTTAGAGCGGGCCCAACTTGCCATAGATGAACTCTACCAAGAAAATAGAGAGTTGCGGAGCCAGTTGGCGGTGAAGAACCATGAGGTATCAACGTTGCAAGGTCGTGAAGGAAGCATAGTTTGGATTCAGAGACAACTTCGAGAAGCACAAGATAAAATTGTGCAGTTGCGTGAGGTGCAGAGGATGACAACAAAAGAGGAAAAGAAAACATTACAAGGCACAAAGTGTAGTCCAAGAGAAGGTTCATGTGTAGGAGATACATAATGGGTGGGCTCTTGCTTTGCATTCTCCGAAGTGATGTTTGACAGTTTTTCTCTTTTGTTGTAAGGGTTTTTACATTCTCACTGTGACCGAGCCAGTTAGTAAAGAAGTCAGTGGTGTCAATTTGTATGTAACCCAAGCTTGGCGGGAGCTTTAATTATATGAAAAAAAATTGAAAGTGTTTTGAATGTATCACGTTCCTTTTTGTATGTAAATCAACCGTGTTCTCTTAGCTAAATTTTTCGCACAAATTATGGGATTTTTTAACTGTTATTATTCTGAGTTGCATTGTAAGTTTGTTGATATGTTCCCTTTAAAACTTCTGAAATTGATTGATGCTAACGTGGTGTTATTAATTCGGGGCTCTTAAAATGTTTAAAACATAAAATTTAGCATTGAGCTGGTGGGTAAGGATTGCACTTGGGGACTTCACTCATGTCGAAAGAAATAAACGAACTAGATACTGCGATTGCCGATGCTTGGATGGCGCCAGGGATCGGCATTAAAATGTAAAATTAATGTGTAGTTTTCTTTGTGGATTATCATTTCGTAACTCTCCAACATCGAAATCATATCAGGAGTCGACGGTCGGTGATACCACTCCTCTCCTTGCATGGCACTTAGTCTTTTCGTTTTCTTGCTGAAGCCAAATAGATCGGTCTTCGACGATATTCCTGCCAAAGCTCATTCACAGAAAAGGGAGACTTTCGTCCGTCGACGCCGATGAAGACCGACGCTCGACTATTTTGAACTTCTAAAGTGATTTCCTTCGCCTTTAACCTTTACCGATGCCAAACTTCCTAAGCATGTTGGGGAAATATTTAGATTGTTGATTCCTTAAGTAGTTGTTAAGTCCCTTTTAAAGTTAAGATGATTCTTTGTTGTATGTTCAAGCATAATTTAAACAATTCAAACATGAAACATAAAATACAAGCATAGGGACTAGTTTCATACTGAAGTGAAAACAGACAGTGCAAAGGATCAAGTGGTACCCAAAAAGTAGAAATGGACATAAAATTTTTAGGGTGTGTTGAGTGATCAACAAATGGCGATTCATTGGGTGAAAGCATAACCTCTGTTCCTCCTTCGTTTCCTTTGACCCTGACTCATGCGCCCTTTTTAAAAAAGTTTAGCAAAGTATTCACCAGCATGAGGACTTTAATTACCTCTTCTCACCTTCTTTGGTGTCACTCCACAGCCAGCGAGCGTCCATATCCCTGATGGAGCACAAAAAACTAGAAAGAAAAGAAACAACAAAAGAAGTATTTCACAATCGTGAAGATACTCAACAAAGAACACAAAACACACATATTTATTGTTTTATTCATTTTCATTTTTTTTTTTTGATTATTGGAGGTATTGTTTTAGGGCTTGGCCATTTACTGGGAGGGAATTAGGTTCCCCCCTCAGATTCTAAACCAATAAGTGCCTACCCCGATCTTCTCAGCCACCTAAAAAGGTCCAAGCCACAGATTCTAAAACTTAGAATGTTTCCCTTTTGGTTCATTTTCTCTGTACCACTTAAGGACTAAGTCTCCTACTTCAAATTTCTTTTCTTTAGCCTTATGCTTATCAAACTATCTTTTCACTATCTATTGGTGAGCTAGGAATTTTGACTTAGCCTTTCCTCTCTCTTCTTCCAGCATGAGCATAGTGTTAATTCTTTGTTGCATGGCCGATGAGGGTTATTCGTTGGAATCTTGGGCCAGTTGAAGAGACAAAAGATAGAGCCCATTTGGGAGGATGGATTCTTGTTTGTAGACCAAACAGTATGGAGAATTTCCTATAGCTTCTTTGGGTGTGACCCTATCGGCCCATAGAGCATTATGGATTATATTATGCCAATTTCTTTGGTTATCCGTAACCGTATTCTTTAATATCCTTACCAGGTTTTTATTAGTTGATTCCGCCACACCGTTTCCCTGGGGATAATAATTTGTAGAGTACTTGATCATGATTCCTTTGTCCAGAGAAAACTCTTTCAATAGGGTGGAAGAAAAGTAAGCTGCGTTATCAGAGACTAGAACAGAAGGGACACCAAACCTTGTGATCGACTGTTGTTCTATGAATTGGATTACTATCTTCTTGTTTACATGAGCTAGAGGAATGGCCTTTGCCCATTTTGTGAAATAGTCAGTGGCAGTAAGAATGTACTTGTGCAGTTTTGAGGAGCTAGGTGTGATTTCTCCTATGATATCCAACCCCCACTACTCAAAAGGCCTAGAGACAGTCATCAGTTGGAGTGGGACTGCTACTCTTTTCTCTTTTCTAGCGCTTATTTGACAAGTCTTGCAGTTTATAGTGTGAGTATGAGCGTCTTTGAACAAGGTGGGCCAATAATAGCCGGCTCTCAGAATCTTATGAGCAGTGGTGTTTCCTGCAAAATGTCCCCTAGCGGGGCCATCATGGAGTTCTTTCAGCACTTTGTCTGTGTCTTCACGTTCTAGACATCTTAATAGTACCCCATCATAATTGATTCGGAAGAGCACTGAATTTATAAGGCAATATTGTGCAGATTTTAATCTAAGGGCTATCCTTTCCCTAGGGTTGAGGTTTTCGGGACAAGTCCCATGATGTATAAGATAAGTTAAATCCTTATACCAGGAGTCTTGTCCTGGAGATATGTATGCTACTTCACCACACCATAGTGCCATTTTGTTCTCCCATCTGAAATATTCATTTACTTGATCCTGGGCTTCAACTGCAAGCTTGAATAACCCTTGTCCTTTTACTAGTTTGGAAGGCTTTATATCTAGATCAAATTCTTGGACTACTGCCATCCAGTTCCCTCTTCTTTCCCCCATTTCTTGTTGGGTAAACAAGGATCAGACTGCAGGGTGCGACAAAATTACTTTAGTGTGATTATTGATGATGTAAAACCTGAAATGCTTTACTGCCTTATAAACCGCGTAGGCCTATTTGTCTATAGCAGGATAATTGAGCTCAACTCCTTGAATATTAGTACTCATAAATGACACTGGGGCTTCATTTTTTTCATCATCCTTCTGAGTCAAAACTGCAGCTAACGATTGGTCAGGGGAGAAAGTATAAAGGGAAAAGTCTCTATTGAAATCGGGACTTCGCAACACCGGGGCTCAGGACATGGAAGCTTTTATATTGTTGAAGGAACCTTTTCACTCATCATCCCACTTAAATTTGACATCCTTGCGAATCATATTTTGTAAGGGTTTGATGATTTCTGTGAAGTCAGGAGTGAACTTTCTCACAAAATTGATTTTCCCGAAAAAGGACTGCATAGCTTTCTTGTTACGGGGTAATGGAAGTTGAGCTATGGCCTTAATCCTTTCCGGGTCTATGCAAATCCCTCCTTGAGATATAATATGACCTAACAACTTACCTTCCTCGACATTGAAGATAGTTTTCTTAGGGTTCAAGGATATATCGTATTTCCTACACCTCTCGAAAATCTGAGTTAAGTGTTGGATGTGCTCTTCTCTATTATTCGAATAAACCGTTACATCATCTAGATACACTACCACACATTTATTGATTAGTCCCCGGAAATATACGTCCATGGCCCTTTGGAAAGTCTCTCCTGTGTTAATTAACCCAAGATGCATGTGCTTATAAGGTGGTTTTTAAACGATCTTCCTTTGAAACTAGTACTTGGTTGTAACCTATGAAATTGTATAGTAGAGAGAAGATCTCCAAGCCAGACACGGTCTGCAAGAGTTGTTCCATCGACGAGACTAGGTAATTGTCTTTTTCAGAAGCTCTGTTGGGGTTCCTAAAATCTATGCATAGGCGGATTTCTCCTGACGTTTTCCTCACCGAAACCAGGTTCGCTATCGAGGCAGAATGCCTAACTTGGAAAATGATCTTAGCATCTAAAAGTTTCCTTAATTCCTGATACATGAGAGGTTCGAGGGATGGGTGATACTTTCAAAGATTCTGCTGGAAAGGTTTCACTTTGGGTTTTAACGGTATGGTGTGTTGAATGATGCATGTATCATACGTTTTCAAATCCCTATAGGATCACGCGAAGACATATAGGTATTGTCGGAATAATTTGAGGTAAGCTTTCTTCTCTTCCTTCGATATAGTCTTGCCGAGATTCACATTCTTTGGGTTTTCTGAGGTCCCAAGATTTATAGTTTCATGCAGAGGACAAGAGCTACCAATCTTTGCATTTTTAGGTCCCTTAAATCGTTCTTTCAGATCAAACATATTTTCTAGATTAGCTATCCCTTTTGGGATTATGTGAGCCTTTGATTTATCCATAGGTTGTCCTGCCCGAGGATTGGTATCCGTTGATTGTTCTTGGAATACTTCATCGTCAATAGCTAAGTCTTTGAAATTGTCTTGGTTAGTCAGGAAGTTTATGATCTGTTCATCTCCTTCAAAGAATTTTCAATTAGCAATGTTATTAGGCACTGACGGTTTGTAGAGTAACTCCACAGTGAATCGGGAGGCTTCATAATCCTCTAGAGGTGACAGCCTGGAAGTAGCTGTGGCCAAAGAGTCAGCCAGAATATTCTTGGCTCTGGGGATCGCTGTAATATTAAAGGATTCAAAGTGCTCGATTAACCTATACACCTCCTGTTGATAATTATTTAGGTGAGGAGGATTGCAATGTATGGTATTTCTTACTTGTCTAACAATAATTTCAGAGTCTCTGAAAACTTTCAATTCTTTGACATCCAAATCTATGGCTTTCTTTAATCCTTGTACTAGAGCTTCATATTCGAAAGTGTTGTTGGTACATTCGAATTCTAGTTTATAGGATAAGAAATGACGTTTACCTTTATGATCAATGAGGATGCACCCTGTTCTTGACCCTTCTTGCGATTTAGATCCATCAAAATAGAGGGTCCAAATTTGTGAACGATAATCGCTCCTTTATTTTTCCTTATTAATTTCTTGCTCTCCGATCTTTTGTTCCGCAAGCTCTAGTGCAAGGTTTTGATAGAAGAGGGTGTCTCCTGTTAGTATCGACGATTTTTCTTGAAAACCTATTTCATAGTTCTGGGTAAGAGGAACATCAGACAAGGTAGGAGAAAAGTTTTCGAAGTAGGAATCACAGGAATAATTGCCTAATATGGGGAAATCTGTAGATGCAGGTTCATTCGGGGTTTCTAGATCAGTGACTGTATGCTTCATATATCTCTCACTATCAATTCTGATCATTTTCTTGTATCCCTTTAGTGGTAGCCAAAGGTGCACCCAGTCTGTACTGAAGTACCCGTTTAGATTTTCTGACCAATCTTGACTCAGTAATAGCCCATATGCCTCTAGGATATCTACCACAATGATGTCAATCACTTGCATGAAATTAGGATGGGTCAATATCCTGATCATCACATCTTTGAGTTCTCCCATGACCTTGACCTGGGTTCTGTCTATTTGTATGAAATTATTATCACTTTTGAGAGGGACGACAACTAATTTATTACAAATGGACAAGGGCATCACATTGGAAGATGCCCCAGAATCTACCAAACAATTGTGAAGGTTTCTATTGAGGACTTCAAACGTTAAGAGGAACGGTGGGACAAAAGGTCTCTCGTTCCTATATTCTGAGCAAGTATTTACAGTTGGCTTTCTCCCTAGATCTGTGGGGGATATATTTCTCTCCTGAACATTGCCTGTTGTTGGGTTTTATACTGAGCTCAAAGCTTGCGGTAGAAAGTCCTTCTACTGAGGAATCCTACATATGTCCATAACTGATATATTAGCTTTTAGATTCTTCAAATATTCGACTACGTTGTAATATAGTTTGGGCGATTCACGGGTATGGATTCTTATAGGTTTCTTACCGAGAGTGAAAGGTGTTTTCGGGTGATCGAGGGTTAACTTATTTTTAGAGGCTTGGGTGGTGTCGATATCTTTCGACTGAGGTGAACCCTTACTGCATGTCTGTATCACTGAAACTTCTACTGGTTGTTCCTAAGGCTTAAACAGATCGTCGGAAGGCATGATCAGGCCGGGGTCCCATATCAACATGGATGTATCTCGTGGTGGTGGATCAATCTCTTCCTGGTCAACAATATTCACGACCAAACTGCTCGGTTTTTCGGTCAGGGAGACTTCATCTAGAAATCGATTGGCCATCAAATTCATGGCATGTACCCATTGAGGAAACTCTCTTTTGGAGTGGTTTTCCTGATGATAAGTGCATAAAGAATCAGATGCAACATTCCCTAGGTCAATATTTAAGTTGGATGGGGGAGGTTCAATTGCTTTGAAAGGTGGGTTTCTTTTAAATAAAGGCTTGTAGGGCCTTTTGCCTTGGTTTCCCTCTCCTGCATTTCTCTTTATGTCTATGATCTCGTTTGATAATTTTTTAACCATGTGTTGTATATCTTCTATATCTCCATTACCCTTGTCGAGAGTTTGTTCAACCAATTTCCCCGACGGTCTAGTCAAAAGGAGTCCTTTCCTGGGCAGGGGCTGGCTTTCCGTTTTTACTAGAGAGTCCTGAACTTCTTTACATCCTTTCATACGGAACTCTATTGTCTTGGTCTCTTCAAAATTTTCCACCAGGGTTTGCTTAGCGACTCTTTTTACAAACATAGAAATAGAAGCCGAGAGCACGTTAGCATAAACCTCGATTTTCAACTCTTGAGTCGGTTTTTTCGCGGGTTGGAATTTTTTTAAGATGGTTGTGAAACTTTGATTAAAATATTTGACCCTCTCTTTAGAACTCATGGTGGGTGCGAACAACTCATCCATTAGAGCTCTTGTAGTAGTTTCTTCCAAAAAATTATCTAGAAAATATTTCTGGAACTTGGTCCAGTTGGTTATAGATCCTACTGGCAAATTAAAATACCACGTGGAAGCTGATTTTTCAAACATGTAGGGGAAAAGTATGTATACTATGTCCTCATGTTGAACATTCGTAAGTCTGATCGCGAGTATGAAATTATTGATATGATCTTTAGGTAAACCTGAAGTTTCGGGGTCATACTTGGGAAGCAACTTCTCTGGGTGCCAGGGAAGATTATGTACTCGTCCAGGGACGATCACTGCGTCTCCGACCAACCAAGGCTGGTTGTTCCGAAGTGGGATTTATCTCTCCTCCTCATGGTCATTATTACCTTCCATATCTTTGGAATCCGAGTTGAACTCCTCTTCTTCCAAAAAATCATTGGGCTCAGAGGCATCGCCGACGGGCGTTTCAGGGATAATATTCAGAGGGTGTTCGATTTAGTTGATCACAAAGTCTATCAAGTCTTCTACCATGTGTATGAAGACTTCATCGGGAGTATTGAACACTAGCCTGCTTATTTGTTTTCATCGAGGAAGTATCAAGGCTAAGGGAAACACATCGATCTATCGGGTGTAGTCTCTTGTAAGTCTTCTAAACTGATTTAATTCCTCGTGAGGAAGAGCATAAGGTATTTCAAGAAATAATTGTTATTCTTTCAGCTGGGGTGATTTATCTGTTTCAGGAATACTCAACGTGTTTGGGATGTCTTGTGAAGGACTAGCCATGCATGTGGGCTGTTACGAATCTGTAGGCTATTTGAAATGATAGATAAAATATATATTCAACCATTCATTCTTAGGCCCTCCTTCTAGCACCAATTCTATTGATGGGTCTTAAATTCCTTGACTCAACAGTAGGAACCAAACTCACCACCGAGGCCCAATTAGACTCTGTAGCATTTAAAGGTGGAATGGTTCTCCAGATCTTGCGATCCGACCAATTTATGGATGGGATTTGTGTTTTCTTGTGAAGGCTTATCCTTCAGTTAGGACTGTTCTCTTCTATGTTTTCTCTTGGGTGGAGTTGGTATGAGAGATGGAAGCTAGTATAAACCAACTTGACACAAACAAGATTAAGTTTTAACTACTGGGGAAGAGGCTGAGCTTGGAATAACCCGCTGCTCAAACATGCAGACATTGATTCTATACCACATGCCTAGTACTAATGCATTAACCACGTGAGCATCCAATTACTGTCTGAGAAAATAATTATCAGAAAGAAATCACATATGTAATAAGATAATGGCAAGCAAAATAATTCATCTACCATAACCATTTATCACATAATAACACAATGATTTATCTTCATCTTTAAAGCAAAGAACAATAAAACATTGCACCAGATAACTTGACAATAAAATTAATCGCTCTTACTCATTACTGCATCATTCATGAAACATGATAGGAATTAGTTCTTCTCCAAGTCCAATCACATGCATTTGATGAAAATAACTTGTCTTTGGTCTAGAAGGACTTCTCAATTCATAGCAGTCTCAAAATAA
Organism: Picea mariana; assembly: GCA_032191745.1. Classification (NCBI taxonomy): domain Eukaryota; kingdom Viridiplantae; phylum Streptophyta; class Pinopsida; order Pinales; family Pinaceae; genus Picea; species Picea mariana. The sequence goes on from JASDQU010738846.1 coordinate 17,828, forward strand.
TTCTTAACAACAAAAAAGAAAGAATTCTTACAACAACCATCGACCTTCAACACATTGGTCGATGTCTTTATTTATAATATAAAGTTTAACTAAAATTAACGGCTAAGTGCAATTTAAACAAAGCAAAAATCACCATGTGGCGTTATCTTCTAACAGTTTCTTTAACAGTCAACCCGAGATATTTCTTGGAAAAGGGTGACTTCTCTCGTATTCAGACCAACCGATAAAAAATTATTCACAAGTTTTGGCCCATGGAAATCTGTGTTGTTCCATCGGAGCCACATATATTCCCCTGATGTCCACTGCATGCACCCGATACTTTACTAAACTAGAGTTCAATTGTTGTAGCATGGTTTAGGCTCTGATCGAATGTTCTGTGAATTGTTGCACTTGCCCTGGCCTCGCATGAATTATCTTTGTAAACTCTTCGGTCCATAACGAGTCTTGTTCGGCATGCAACTTGACCACGTCACTCAGTTCAGTAAATTTATCAGGGGTTCCGAACTCGGGGAGCCTGATATCTTTCATTGCTCTTTCAACTCTGCTTCGATGTTTCTTTTGAGTTCCTCAGAGAGATCACAGAGCAAGCTTTGTTCGGTAATCGGGGAATCTTTCCTGCAATCGAGGTTGAGGTAGTTTAGTGATCAAGTAATATAATATAAGATACAAACAAACATAATAGATCGATGCGTACCTGTGGCACTCGTTAGTCTCGATCGTTTAATACTTACGTGATCCCAGTTTCCCCTTTGAATGACCTAGGATGTCTTTGTCCATGACGCCATTCCTCTTCAGTTTAAATGGGTTACGTCAGCGTGCCATAGCGTGGAAAATAAAGTACGACAGATATGAGTGTTGGAACCGTCATAGTAGCCGCTCGACCTTTGGGGCCGGGAAAAGATGCCAGAGTCGAGTGTGCGTGTGTACGCTCCCAAAAGGTCGGATACCGTAATAAGGAATTCATTAAATGCCTCCAGAATCTGTATCACCAAGTGTGCCAACTATCATTTGTCAATAATGGAAGCCAAAGAGTTTAAAGAGATTGGAATGATCATACCGTACATTCCCTGCAACTCTGATCGGTGGAGTTTTATGTGTTCTAGATTTCATCCGTCGAGCAGCTATGACGCGTTAAGTATTCAAGACATTCTTTCGTGAGATGTGAGTGTTATTTTGGCACGCTCTGTTTCTCTCCTTCATTCTTCTATAAATTCTAGGAGTTCTGTGGGGAATTCTATGCATATGTCGAGTTTATACCTCTATAACACTGGTCTTGTGAGTTTATTCTGGCGAAACTCCACATAGTAGTCCTTTACTATCTGCAGACATCCAAGCCACTACATTTTTGCACTATGGGATCCCCTTTAAACAAGGGAATGGGTTTGCAAGGTAGCCGAAGTTCTAGGTTCGAGCCCCAACGTGCCTGGGACTCTTTCTTATTGGCTTCCAGTGTCCCTGAAGCTTCAACAAGAGGTACATGCCTTTGCTCGGAGACGGTGTTGGCATATACAATGGAGGTTGGGGTGGAGAGAAGTATGTCTAAAAGAGATATGATGGAGGCCATGCCCTATCAGGAGTGGACACCACGGAGAAGGGGGAGGCCTAGGAAAGATACAGGA